>JAWRVF010000738.1:0-181931 GCA_036785485.1 Physcomitrellopsis africana
CTTTCTAACTCCTTGAAAACATTAGGAGCATATCGAGAGTGATTCGCACCTACAAACATCGCCCAAACATCGAGGTCTCTTCCAAGGTCGTGATACCAAACACGTTGTATTTCGCCATCAATCCAAGGAAGGACATGTCGTTCTTGAGGGTCTTCATCTCTATTCCGTCGTCTTGAAGGTTGTGATAGTCATAATGTCTCATCCGATAAATCAGCAAATGATGGCTCTTGAGCTGAATTTGCTGGTTGTTGATCCTCCATCTCTTTAGCACAAACAAAATCTAATGACAAACAATGATACAAGGTAGGATGAAACCTCTATAGAACCTGCCTTGCTTTATAACGAAGATTTTCTTGAGTATTTATCTTGGTTTTGATGGATGTCGTCGATGGAATGCATTAACTTTTATTGATGCATTTATTAGATTCTTTGATGGCTCCCATGTGCGTTCACTAATATCGTATTTGCACCAATGCACAAGATATTCCAATCGATTTTGGCGCCGCCTTGAATCTAAAATCTCTTCAATCTCAAATTCTTCATTGTTGTCTACTTCTACAGGAGGCGGTGGTATTTGTCTTCTTCCTTGTATGTCCACTATCTTATATGGCTTGAGTAGTGATACGTGGAATACAGGATGGATCTTCATGGACTCCGGTAGGTGTAATCGATATGCAACTGGATTGATTTGTTCAGAAATAGGAAAAGGTCCAAGCCTACAATAGTCCAACTTATCACAAGGATGAGTAGTCTTGATATTACGACGAAGTAACCATAGCTTGTCCCCCACGTTGAATTGTGGTTGTTCCTTGTGATACGCATCTGCATTTGTTTTTTGTCGTTCTTGAGCTTCTTTTAATTGCACCTTCATTATTGCATGTAGCTCTGACAAACGATTTGCCAAATCTTCTGCTGCTGGATTATCAACTTTTGAAAAGTCAAAAACATCAAATCGTGGATGATAACCATAATTGGCAAAGAAAGGTATTTGTTGCGTAGAAGAATGTATCGTATTATTATAAGCAATTTCTGCCAATGGTAAAAGAGCTATCCAATCATCTTGTTGGTAGTTGATGGTACACCTTAAATATTGTTCCAAGCCTTGGTTCACGTGCTCTGTTTGTCCATCAGTTTGAGGATGAAAAGCTGAAGATAACTTTATGTCTACTTTTAAGATCTAGAAAAGGGTTCTCCAAAATCTTGACACAAGTTGAGTTCTCCTATCCGATATAATATCCTTAGATAACCCATGATAGCGATAGATATTATCAATATAAAGCTTAGTTGTTTCTTCACTTGTGATAGATTTTGTGCATAGCACAAAATGTGCCATCTTGGTGAACCGATCTATTATCACAAATATAGAATCATAAGATCTTGAGCTTGGAAGATTTGTGATGAAATCCATAGAAACAAAAGACCATGGTTGTTCTGGAATAGGTAATGGTTGAAGAAGCCTAAAAGGTCGATGACGAGGAGTCTTTGATCTTAAGCAGATATCACATGATTGTACAAAGTCTTTGACTGCCTTCCACATTTGAGGCCACCAAAAATCTCTTGATATAAGTTCCAAAGTCTTGTTGTATCCAAAATGTCCTGCCGCTGGAAAATCATGACGTGCTTGAAGAACACGTAAACGTGCTTCTCCTTCTGGAACATATAGACGTCCTTCGAAATATAGTAGATTGTTCTTGAACTCGAATTTAAAAGCATCATGAGACTTGGAAGAATTATTCTTGATATCATGAACAAGAGGGTCTGAGGACATACTTGACTGAATTTGCTTGAGAAAAATTGAATCAACAGTCAATGTTGATTTTATTGCTCGAAGATAAAACTGCTCTGGTTTCAAGAGAACTGTTCTTTGTTGCTCAAAAGCTGCATCTCCTTCTTTTGGTGCAAAATAAGAATGTCTAGAAAGGGCATCGGACAAACCTTGTTGTTTTCCTGGCCAATAAGTGATAATGAATTCGAATCTTGACAAAGACATGCTCCAACAAGCTTGACGATGATTCAACACGCATATCGACATGAAATACTCGAGGTTCTTGTGATTTGTATACATGGTGACTAGACTCAAAGCGCCTTCTAGATAATGACACCATTCTTGAAAAGAATCCACGATTGCAAGAATTTCTTTGTCGTGGATCTCATAATTGATCTCGGCTGCTGAGAATTTTTTTGAATGAAAAGCTATTTGATGAAGTTTATCATCTGTTTCCATTTGTGACAAAACCGCACCCAAGGCAAAGTCTGATGCGTCTGTTTCCATAAAAAATGCCTTGGAAAAATCTACATGATACAAGATTGGTGTAGAAACAAACAATGTCTTCAAAGCTTCAAATGCTGCTTCCACTTCTTGATTCCATTGGAGTTTGTCTTTACAAGTCAAACGTGTAAGTGGAGCCGCAACACGAGAGAAGTCTTTAATGAAGATCCGATAATAATTGGCGAATCCCAAAAAACATTGGACATCTCTTACCGTCTTTGGAATCTTCCAATTCATGATTGTTTTGACTTTCTTAGGATCCATCATGAGACCATCATTTGAAATGATGTATCTTAAGAAATCAACTTGAGTAGTGTGAAATACACACTTTTCCATCTTGGCGTACAATCCCGCATCTCTAAGTTTTTGTAATACTTGACGAACATGTATTTCATGTTCTTCTATATTCTTAGAATAGATCAAAATATCATCTAGGTAGCAGACGACAAAATTTTCTAAGAACTCGCGAAAAACATCATTTATGAGATGTTGAAAAGCAGCTGGTGCATTTGTAAGTCCAAAAAGCATGATTTTATATTCAAAATGTCCATACCTGATTTGAAAAGCAGTTTTCCATTCATCTCCTTCTTTGATGCGTACTAGATTGTATGCTCCTCTTAGATCTATTTTTGTATAGATCCTAGCTTAATTCAACTAGTCAAGGAGTCCTGATATTAGAAGTAATGGATATCTATTCTTGATTGTGATCTTGTTGAGTCCTCGATAGTCAACACACATCCGCAATGATCCATCTTTTTTCTTCACAAATAGAATTGGAGCTCCTACTACAGATTTAAAATGACGTATGAAATTCTTGGCCAAATTCTCGTCAATATACGCCTTGAGTTCAGCCAATTCATCTTGTGATAAACTGTAGATTGGTCCAAATGGTGGCTGAGTTCCTTCTTTAAGGTCAATTGAACAATCATATGGACGATGCTCTCGAAGAATATCTATATTTTTTTTCTCAAAAACGTCTTAATAATCTTGATACTGACTTGGAATGCTACTTGAAGTCTTTCTATCGTTGGAAATAAATGTAGTATAAATGACAGAAGGTGATCCTTCTTCTGCAGCTTACAAGAAAGCTCTTGCACCTACAAACGCAGGTTTAATTCTATTAGACTTGTGATTTCTTACTTGATTAACTTTATTGTTAGCTATACTTTTAAAAAAGTTCATAGTACAAGAAATCCAATCTATTTGAGGGTTGTGTTTTTCTAACCATGATAGACCAAGAATAACTGGAATAGAAGGAGATCTAATTATGTTAAAAATTACGCAATCATTATATTCATTTACTACTACATCTAGAGGAAGTGTTTCATGAGTAACATCTCCAAAAGATAAAGGACAATCATCTATGACTTCTACGTGTACGGGTTTAGATTTTTGTACTATCTGTATTCTATGGCTTTTAGCAAATTTTTCATCTAAAAAACAAGCCGAGGCTCCCGAATTTATTAAAGCAGAGGCTTTGTAATTATTAGGTCCTAAATACACATCTATTATAAAACAAGGAGATGGTTGTGAGGAGAGGATAGGACCTTCATTAGAAATTGTATAAGATCCCAGTTGCACAGTCCTTATTGTGGCTAGACAAACTTGTTTTCCGACATATTGTCTTCTTTGACAACCGTACTCCTCATCTTGTGGTTGCGTCATTTCTTTGGACAATTTTGAATTGGTTTTCCACAATACAAGCATCTTGTATTGGTTCTCCACAATACAAGCATAATCCTTCTTGACAACATCGAGTCTTTTCTTGTTTAGTAAGCGGCTTGAAACGTATAGCATCAATTTGCATGTCCTCGACTTCTGAAGGTACATATTGAAAAGTCATTGGTGCTGCCACTGAATTATAATGTCGCTGAGGTTCTCTTGTACGACTTTCAGATCTAAATTTGAAAAGCCGATTATCACACTTCATCGCAAAGTCTATTGCTTGACTCAATGTTTGAGGATCAAGTAAGTTCAACATCAATTTCTTCACTTCATATTGTAATCCGTAGAGAAATTGACTGATGAGTGCAGCATCGTCCCACTTGATATCGATCGCTAGTTGTCAAAATTGTGAAGCATATAATGTCACTGATCGATTGCCTTGTCGTAGGATACGAAGCTTGTTGGTTGCAACACGAGTTGCATCATGTTCTCCATACATAGATCAAAATTCTGCTAAGAAAGTTTCTAAATTATCCAATATTGAATCACGTCGTTCCAAAAAAGATGAAAACCAAGATAAGGCAAAACCTGAAAGTAGTATATCAATAAATCTGACTTGTGATCCTGGAGTTGGAAAACTTTGCGGTTGCAATTCAATCACCAGTTGGACTTGATTGATGAATCCTCGAAACTTGGATCTTGTGCCATCAAACTTCTCAGGTAGACCAATTTTTGGTTCTTTGATGCTTGGACGATGTTCCAATGTAGGAGGAATTATATGGCTTGGTGTAGATGTTGAAGCAGCTCCAACCATATCTATATCTTCATTATTTGGTAACCTTGTTGCTCCTTGTGGAGGTACAGTGAGTTGATGCATTGCAAGCATCAATTCCCTCATTTGTTCTTGCATTTGTGCCATTGCACTCTTCATTTCGGCAAGCTCGGCCATAATAACACTTCAAAAAATATATAACACTACTCGAGATAAGTAACAGGGAGAACAAAGAAAATACTAGGAATAATATCAGTTTAGAAGAGGGTAATCCGCAACTTCTAAAATGCTTGTGTCTTATCAAGAAAAAAAAAGGTAATCCACTCTTAAAATCAAGACAAGACAAAGCTATGATATTATAAGTGTACTCTTGTCAATCTGTCAAGGACATGAACTAGAAAAAGATATATAATCTAATGAAAACTGTGTCAAAGTAAAGTCACAAAATAAAATAAGAAAGTATGTATATTCAAAAGAAAACTGGAATGGCTATTGCCAAAGACTGGAAACATGAGGACTCTTGAAACTAGACTAGGATCAAGAAAGGAGTTGACAAGAGTGAAGAGGGCTTCACTCTTGTCTCTATAAATACTATCTAATTAAGAGCTATGTGGCGATATTCCATAGGACCTCATACACATGTCTAATTTGCAAGACACGTGTCAAACTTGCATGACAAGTTTCTCACATGTGCGCCACATATTTGGCTTGTTCCACAAGCTACCAAAATGTGTGACACATGGCTAGCTTGTTCTACAAGCTACCAACATGTGCGCCATGTGGCTACCTTGTTGACCAAGTTTCTAACCTACCAATCACCTATAGACATGTATAAAGGTGATTTTGCGTCTATGAAGCTTCTAGGAAGCTTTTCTATCACATATTATCAAATCAACTTATTTTACCTACTTTTATTGGTCTATTATTACTTAGATAATTTATTGGAATAAATCTTATGTCCGTGACACTGATATACCTTCAAAAAGAAGAATAATTCATTTTTTAATTAAAAAAAAGATCTAACTTTGATATTTAAGATGAAGGCAATCTTGACAAACTATCAAGGACATGAGAATACAAAATAAAAGACTTAAATTAAAAAAAGATTTTTAAAAAAAACCAACAAAGATTTGGATTAATTAAATGAATACACGAACAACACCAAGAAAGGTGAGCTAAAATTCCAAGAGATACATTGTCAAGACTAAAGAATTTTAAATATTTGATGAAGTTTTTTGTAAGATTTTCATCAATATAATCCTTTAACATTAAAAACTTCTTTTAAAAAAGGTTATAAATTAGGCCAAAAGATAGTTATATTCTTTCTTAAAGATCTATGGCACAATCACATAGTTAGTGCTTTGATAATATATTAGCATTCTTCTTTTGGAAAACATCTTGAAATTCACTTTATTGCTTTGAAATAATTGCTAATGAAGTCATATATTTTTTAATTGGAATTGTATAAATAATAAATTGTGTATCTTCTTTGGCCAATCTTATAAAGGCCTTTATTCTAACAAATAAAGGCTTATCAACTCATAATTTTTTACAAAGTTTTTTTGTAGGGATTTTCATAAAAAAATGTCATTTTTTGTGATTTCTAATCTATATATGGATTATACTTTTTCAACTAAGAAAGTCTAAGAAAAATAGGATTTATAAGAGTCCTAATAATATTAAACATAATTTGGCTGCTATGGTCTTAAAATGACACTTTTATAGATGTTGTTTTATGAGTGATACTACTAGAGGATAAGAGTTGTTCATCTATTATTTCTACATGAATAAATTTGGATTTTTGTACTAGAGGAATTTTATAAAGTTTAGCAAACACCTCATCTAAAAAACAAGCAGATGTCCTTAAATCCAAAAAGGCAATTGCCTAAAGATTTTGATCACCAAAATATATAGGAATTATAAACCAATGAGCAAATTGAGCAAAAAAAGAGAAATTTGAATAGTTTTGCAATGTTGAATTGTCTAGCCATATGGTGTTGTGTAGTATGATTTTTAATTTGAAAACATATTAGATACTTGGCTATAGAGAATTTATTTATAGCTTATTAATAAGACTCCAATAAGTGATTTATTTTAAATAAAAAAATAAATAATATTATAATATTATAAAAAAATATTATATTATTAAAAAAAATTATATTTAAATAGATTTATATATAAAGTTTTTCTTTGGTATGTAAAAAATTTCTTAATATCCTTTATTATATAAAATTATAACTAATCAATTATTGATAAGTTAGATTTTTAATAAATTTTAAGAAAAATCATAATTTTCTTTCAAAACTCTATAATATCAAAATTTTATTATAGCTCCATATATCTATTTTTTCACCTCCATAAAGTCTTGGATCCTAAAAAAACCCTTTAATTTGTACAAAATTCTCAAGTTGCAACAAAATCCTTTAATAGCTTATTTATTTGCAAAGATTGATTTCTTTCCGAATTTTAAAGTCTAATAACTCTTAATCCAGCTATTCAATTTTTATCAAATTTTTCCAAAGTGTAGGTTATACCTTTAAGCTTCATTAAAAGAACATTAAATTATAGATTTGCTTCCAATTGTCTGATATCTTAAAAATCCTAGCAAATCCTTAAAATCCTAATTTATAGACACCTAAGCACTATTTTCTTCATATCTTAAAAATCCAAAATTTTAATGCCACAAAATTTTTGTATATAATTTTAGAACATGAAAATACACACTTTTAAGACTTTTGAGCTAAAAATTGATCAAATTGCTTATGATATAGTTCAAAATACAACCATTAATTAAATAGGACTACTTATTGCCCTTAGATTGTAAGCACTAACTTCAACTTCCAATATCTCATTCATCCTAGCTTAGAATTTATTGAATTATACATAAAAAAAATAATAAAAATATATTTTTTCCAATTCTGATTGACAATCCTTTATTGTTTTCTACACGTGCAAGTTAAATGTAAAAAAATGATAATAGGTACAATTTTGACACCTCAACTTTGAGTACCTATATTTTTTTTATAAAAAATCCAAATCACTCAAATTTTATACCAAAACCATAGCTAAAAATCTAAACTTGCTGAACCTAACTTTTGATATTTTAATCCTTCCAAAAAACAAATTCTAATCTAAAATAAGGTCTCAAGCAACTTCCTTGAAGCCTATTGGATATAACTTTTGGCCAATAAAAATAAAAATTTCTATCATCCATCTCCATTCATCCACATGGATGGCCTAATTATTCCTTTTCACACTAAAAACTCTTTCTAATCTTTTTTCTAATAGGATTTATTTAATATATATTTTAAATATTAAATAAATAAAATAAAATAAAATAAAATTTTAAGAATCACCAATGTTTAACAAAGGTGATTTAAAATATATAAAAGTTATTATCAATATAAAATCAACCTCAAAATCACTATTAATAAAATATATATATCTTAATAAAAGTTTTTTTAAATAAATTCCTTCTAAAATAATAATTTAATTATACTTTGTAAGCAATAAAAATCTACTAATATGGCTCTTATTTAATTGCATAATAAATTTTACATTAAATATACATGTACAATATTTTCATATTATAGCAAAATTACAACATAACAATAATCTGTACTATGATTGAACATCTTTATTTTCTTGCATAGTTACACTCTTGATTTTAGTGATGTGTTGATTTTATTTCTTCAAACAATTGTCAACCTTATAGCCTTCTTTTCTATAATATAAATATAGACCTTCTTTCATGTGACACTTATTTTCTTATGGATTGAGAGGTTTAAAACATATTATATCAAGCTGCATATCTTTTACTTTTAAATGTGAATTCAGACGGCTTACCGATATAACAAGAATATGTTGGATTGCATATTTTCTTACTAAAGCCTATAAATATTGATCTTAATGATGTTAAAATAGTCAATTATCATATTTCACCACTTGATTAATAGCTTCATTGAGCAATTGTGGATTCAAAAGCAATAATAACAAATCCTTTACATTATTTTTTAATTTCTAATAGAATTGATTTATTAAGGTTTCTTCATTCCAATTGATGTCACATATTAGTTGCCTAAAATCAAATATATAGACTGATATAAAATGTGCCTCTTCTTGCAATGCTTGGATCTTTGCTACTGCCTAATGAACCTTATTATATTTTCTAAATGCTTATATAAATATTTTTGTAAATATTTCTATAAAACCTTCAAAATTGCTTAAAATTAAAAATCTCTTTTCAAATAAGGAAGCAAACCATAATAATGCTTGCTCCGTAAGTAAGGTGCCAGCAAATCTAATTGATGATTCTTTTGTCAGATAAGTATCAGATTGTAGAACCATTATCAATCAAATTTGGTTTACAAATCCTCGGATCTTCAAACGTGTACTATCATATTTTTCCAGAAGACTAATTCGAGGTTCTTTACATTGTTGAACAAGTGGATTTCTTTACCGCAGCATAGGTAGTATTGCATCCTCAAGTATAAAAATTAGAAGTAAGAGTAGTTTAAATTGTGATACTCCAAATGCTACATTATTATGAAGTTTTGCAATAATCCCTTCAATTTCTATAATCCTAGTAGATAAAGTAATAAGATCACTTATGATGGCATCTAACTTAGATTCAGAAGATTCAATATTATTAATGCCTTGACCTCCATCTATTCTAAGAAAAAAAAAATGAATCTATAAAAAAATAATATCAATTTAAAGGAAGATGATGTGCAACTTCTAAAATACCTTAATATCTTCAAGAAGAGGGGTGATCCACTCTCTTATAAGAAGAATAAAGTTCTAATATTGTGATAAAAGAAATATTAATTTAAAGGAGAATAATTTGTAATCTTTAAAATACTAGTATATCTTCAAAAAGAAGGATAATCCATTCTCTAATAAGAAGGATCTAACTTTGATATTTAAGATGAATGCAATCATAATAAACTATCAAGGACATGAAAATATAATACAAGAGACTTAAATTAGAAAGAGATTTCAAGTAAAAATTAATAGTAACTTGAATTAATTGGATGAATACACAAACACCAAGAAAGGTAAGCTAGAATTCCAAGAGATGTATTGTCAAGACTGAAGAACTCTTCAATCTTAATTCTAATATATATCCTTGTCTAAGAAGCTTTTTGAACAACTTCCATCAAACTAAGAAGCTTCTCGAGCAGCTTCTACCAACTTAGAAGCTTCTCAAGTTCTTTCTATCAACTTGGCAGCTTTTCAAGCTCTTTTTACTAATTACAAAGCTTCTCAAGTGACTTTCACTAACTAAAAAAATTCTAAAATGTTCTAGAAGGTTCTGTTAACTTCCAAAGTGTATATTTTTAATGGGCTCTTGAATCTAATAAGATAAAGACTTTGTGGTTTTTAGATGCTAAAGATACATTTATTGTAAAACAAGGCAAGAGATCTGGGAAGAGAATAGGATCTTTATTAGGTCTTGCATATGATTCCAACTGCACGGTCCCTATTATAATTAGAAAAATTTATTTTTTAATACATTGTCTTCTCTAGCAACCATACTCCTCATTTTGTGATTGCATTATTTTTTTGAATAATATTTAGTAATGTGCTTAGCTTTTCCACAATATAAGTATAGATCTTCTTGACAACGTTAAATCTTTTTTTATTCAATGAAATATATTATATCAACTTGCATCAATTTTGGCTTAGTCAAATATATTTTTAAAAACTTAGCAATTGCTATTATTAATTGAATTATTCTTTTTTAACCAAATCTATATTCTTAATACCTTTTAGATAATTGATTATTACATATAATAGCTTAAGTAATAAATTATTTTAAAGAATTGGCTTTTGGCATTCTTAATAACAAATCTTTGATATTATCCTTCAACCTACAACAAAATTGATTGATAAAGGCTTTGTCATTTCACTCCACATCACAAGCAATGTTTTAAAATTGGATAGTATAAATTGTAGCTGACCATGATCCTTGTCATAAAGATAAGAGCTTGATCTTTGCTACTCTTTTTTGATCACTTTTTCCAAATATGGATATAAATATTTCAAAGAATGAATTCAAATTATGAAGAAGCCATGAATTTTTTTCCATCAAAAGTACAAATAAAAAAAGAATACTTTTAGATAGAAGTGCGTCTATGAATCCAACTTGAATAAATCTATTAAGATATTGAAAAAGGTGCAACCTTAGATAAAACTTGACTTATTGCAAAAATCCTCAAAATTTTGATCTTGTTCTATCAAATTTCTCAAGCATATTAATCTTTGCCTCCTTCATGCTTGTAGAAGTAAAATTTCTTGGATTTAATTGTGAGATTGATTTACTTGCTTCCTTCAATTATACAACTTCTTAGCATAGGCTTTGGACTTTTTTTATAGATGTAAGAATGGTGCTTCCATAGTTGAGATTAGTGATGCGTGAAATTTCCACCCTAAGAATGTTGACAAATTTTTGAAGATCTACAATAGTTGCAAATCTATTCTTACTTCCACTAAGTGTAGCATCCATGAGTTTTTCTTCTATTTTAGACAACTTAACAAATCTATAATTCAAATTAGAGGAAGATAATCCACAACCTCTAATATCAAATAAAAATTTCTACAAAGAAGGATGATTCACTCTGTGTAAAAAAAAAAATCAAGGTTAGAAAGTAAAAAATATTAATTTAAAGGTAGATAGATTTTAACTTTTAAATATAATAATAGAAGTGAAATAATCTAGTCACTTCTAAAATACAAAATAAGAACAATGAATCTTCACTCTTGTCAAGTTATTAAAGATATGAAATATAAATAATTAAAATATTCAAATTTTCTTATATCACTTGAAAGGAATAAAAAATCATTCAAAGGTGGGATAGTATTAAATTAGAATTATTATTGTCAAAGACAAGAAGAATAGAGATTCTTGAAATAAGACTAAAAACAAGAAAGGCATTGACAAGAATGAAGAAGGCTTCATTCTTGTCTCTATATATATTATTTACTTAAGAGCTATAAGACTTCCAATATGTGTCTAATTTATAAAACACGTGTCAAATATACAAGACAAGTTTCTAATATGAGCACCATATAATTAACTTGTTCTACAAGCTACCAATATGAGCAACACGTGGCTAACTTGTTGGCTAAGTTTCTAACCTACCAATCACCTAAAGATATGAATAAAGATAAAATTGCATCTATAAAGCTTCTAGGAAGTTTTTTTATAAGATATTATCAAATTAATATATTTTTATATATTTCTATCTATCCATATTATCTAGATAATTATTAGAATAAATCCTATGTCTATAACATTAGTTTGTGCAATATTGATGTAATTCAATTTTATGCTTTTTTTACTTAAGGATATTTCTAAAATTAATAAAGCTCAATTTTAAGAAGATTTAAGTTATAGAATTGATATTGAGATGAAGTATCTTTATTAGTTTGTGCTCTTCATATATTGATAGTAAAGCTTCTATGGTATATTAGCCAAATAAGCATAGCTTCTTTCTTAGTCTATAATTTCACGTAGAAATCTTTCCACTTAAAATTATAATTTTCATCTAATTTGTCATTCTATTTTAAATTCTAAACTTCATGATTTTTTTACAAGAATTATTGACCAAATTTGATTGTATAAGTCATAATATTAAATTTTTTTTTAATAATATACTTGTAAGTCAAAAATTTATCCTTCAAATATTTTAAAGAAAAATCTAATATCTTCATTATATTTATTTTTTGTTTTTATTTTTATAACAATTCTTATTATTTTAATATTATCTTATGCTCTTTCTATATTTGATATAGATAAATAAAGATGAGTTGACTCTTGTATTAATAATAGTTTGGTGTTAAGAATAAGGAGTCTTATTTGTTTACCAGCTATATAAATTTTAATTTTTAAAAGTCTCGATATAATGAATTATATCATAAATATATAATAGAAGAATATTTTTAAAGATTTTTAAAAGATTCTATTTAATTTTAGAAGATTCTAAAAGATTCTATTTAGTCCTAGAAGATTTTTGATGATTTCAAGAAGGCCTCAATAAGTCCTACTAGTTTCTAAGAAGATTTTGAAAGATTTTAGAAGATTTTAAAGAATCTTAGATAGTCATAGAAGAATCTTAGGCTTACTTCACTTCCAAGCATCAAAGAAACACCTCAATAAGCTTCCTTATACTTAATATATATATGAGTCAAGATTGAGGAAATTCTCAATTTGAACAACATAATTCTTATGACTTAGCTTGAGCCTTTTAGTCTTGTTCTTGTGCCTTGTTGTAGTTCTTTGTTTGTGATATAAAATAAACCTCTTTTATTTTAGTTCTTTGAACTTTTAGAATTTTATTCTATTTGAGTGGTGTGTTTATAATAGTTTGTCAAGACTAATATAACATAATATCAAAGCATGGTCTTTTTGGATAAAGAGCGGATTATCTCTCTTCTTAGAAATATTATAGTATTTTAAAAATTATAGATTATCCTTCTCTAGATTGATATTATTTTTGATTTTTTATTTTTGTTTTTTTTTGTTTTATTTTAATAATAAAAAGTGAAGAGTTTAATATGATAGATTCCAAAGAAGTCAAATTGGATTCAATTATAAATATTTTTAAAGCATTAAAAGTTAAGACAAAGATCTTATCTAAGCAAAATTAAAAACTTTGTATGATCATATATAATAATCAAAGAGCAAAATAATCTCATCCACTATTATAAGTCACTCTAGGAACTCTATCATTAAGATCTATTTTATTAAAAGATGTATATATTTTAGACGAAAATTCAATGTCAACAACAAAAGAACTAAGAATTAATCTTCTAGAGAAATTTGATAGAACTTGTTCAAAATTTTGTAGCTTTGTAAATCAAGTATGACTTATTACTTTATTCTAATTTTAGTAATATTCTATGGAAGTATCTCATATTAGTGTAATTGAAACCTTGTTTTTAGGTCAAGCTTTGTCTTAGTTTGTTTCATTGTTTGAGGAGAATTCTCCCATATTACATAACTTTGAAACATTTTTGGCAAGATTTGTGAAAACTTTTAGAGAACATGATAAGATTTGTTCCACCACAACTAAAATTCAAGCCTTTTAACGAACAATATGTTTTGCATGTATTTGTGCTTCAAAATTTTGGCAATTAGAATATGATATTAATTAAAATAAAGACTTTGTTGTATAGTATGATTTTTAATATAGGAATATATTGCATATCTAATTGTAAAGAGTTTACTTATAACTTATTGGCTAAGCTTTGATAAACAATTTGTTGTTAATAAAGAAGACAAATAAATATAATAATATTAATAAAAATATTATAATAATAAAAATCTCTTTTATTTAAGTTGATTTGTATATAAATTTTTTCTATGCATGTAGAAAATTTTTAATATCTTTTTTTATATCAAATCATAATTAATTGATTTTTGATAAGTTAGATTTTTAATGATTTTTAAAAAAATCTACAATCTTTTTTTAAAAACTCATCTTTATATCAAAAATATTATCTGATATTCTTATTTGATATTTCAAAACTCTTAGCAAGTGCTTAAAATCCTATTTTATAGATATCTGAATACTATTTTCTTCATATCTCAAAAATTTAAAATCTTAATATTATAAAATTTATGTATATAAATTTGTAATATAAAAGTACACACTTGTAAAAAATTTGAGCCAAAACCTTATTAAATTGCTTAAAATATAATTCAAAATACAACCACTAATTAAACATATTATTTAGTATCCTTAGATTGTAAATATTGACTTCAACTTCTAATATCTTCTTTATTCTAACTTGGAATTTATCAAACTATACATATAAAGTTTAGTTAAGAAAGTACTCTTTCCAATTCCAATTGCTAATCTTTTAATATTTTTTGTGTGTGAGTTATATCCAAAAGAGTGATAATAAGTACAATTTCAATACCTTAACTTTGAGTACCTATATCTCCTTCATAAAAACTCCAAATTACTCAATTTTTGCACTAAAACTATGAGTCATCAAATTAACTCATTAATTATTTTAGAACAAAAGAATATATTTCGAGTGCCAAAATTATAATTGTTAGGTGAATAGGTATTTAGAAGATGTTAAATGAAGGAAAATAGTATTAGTGGAGAAGAAATGGAATCTTAATAAGTCTTGGAGGCAATTATCTTAATTGATTTAGTATTTTTTTTAATTGAAAAAAATTAATATTTAGTTATTGAGATCAATATCTACACTGGCCTTTTATTTACATATATTACTTATTAGAAACATATAAATATTACTTAGTAGGTAGAAGAAGTATAAAAAATAAACTTCATGTCTTTTTAATTATTTATATAGAAAATAGGATTTTTAGTTGATTTAAATTGATTTTATTATTAGAAAAAATTACCAAGATAGAATAAAAGAATTTTAAATTGATATTATTATTTTAAAAATATTAAAATAAATAAATTTTATTTAAATTTTATTTAGAATTTTTAAAGAATTTTTAAAGAATTTTTAGAACAATTTTGAAGACTTTGGTAAAAATAAGTTGTACCACCTTAGGAGCCATTATGAAGAAATGGAACAAGATTTGAAGACCATACAAGGTTCCTAAACTAATTGGATATTTTTAAACACCATGGTAAAGTTAAAAATATAAAAAAATGAGTTCTACTAGTAGAAAATAGGAAGACTAGTAGCTAGTATAGTCCTTGTAGGAAAGAAGGTGCATAAGTCCGATATTGTGGCACCTTAGATGTAGGTAGGAGGATAAAACTAAGGCCTTGTAGCCTCTCCAAGACACCCTTATATACTACTTGTGAGCCTTAGTGAGGTTTGAACTCATGATCTTTTAAGCAAGTTATCTTTGAGATAAAAATTACTTGTTTAATTTTTCTATTATTTATCTTCTATCTTTAAACTATCATAATTTATTCATAATAACTTGGAATTATATATTTTTTATATCATTAGAAAGATAAAAAAAATTATCTATTTAAAAATATAATTTTTATTTTTTACTTTTATTTTTTATTAGATAAAAATATAATGAACAAATTATGACCTAGTTTTAGATTGTGTACTTACTTGAAACTATCTATTTTACTTGTTTTGTATTTGTTCTTTTTTTTGTTCTTGATATTTGCTTCCTTCACTTCACACCACCAATTACAAGCAACATTTAATTAAGCCATCTTGTAATTTGGATTAAAGGGTAAAATTTATTCTCATAAAATCTAGAGCCAAAAATCTAAAATTACTAATCCTAATCTTTGATGTTTAAATACCTTTAAAAAAAATCTTAATCCTTAATTCCTAACAAGGCCTTAGATAGCCTCCTTGAAGCCTATTAAATATGATTTTTGGCTAATAAGAATAGAAATTTTTGTTATCCATCTCCATTCATCCATATGGATAGCTTAACTACTCTTTTTGATACCAAAATTTTTTTTCTGATTTTTTTTAAAATAAAATTTATATAATATATATCTTAAATATTAAATTAAAAATATTAAAAAAAATTCAAGGATTACAAATTTCTAACAAAGGTAACTCAAAATATATAAAAATTATTATTAATATAAAATCAACCTCAAAATTTACTATAAAAATAAATAAATAAATAAATAAAAATAAAAATATTATATAAATCTCAATAGTAGATCTTTTAAATAAATTATTTTTAAAATATTACTTTAATTATATTTTATAACAAAAATCTATTAATATGACTTTCATTCAGCTATGTAATAAATTGTACATTAAATATATGTGTACAATATTTTCACATGATAGCTGAATCACAATATAACAACAAAATATCTAATCTATATAGAAATTATATTTTTTGAGTTAAAAAAGTTCTAAAATAATAGAATTAGATAAAAACCTAATAATATTAAATACAATCTAACTACTATGTTTCTTTAATATTATCTCTAGTGGACTAATTTTTAAAAAAATATCTTTAGAAGATAAAGATTGACCATCTCTAACCTCTACATGAAAAGTCTTAAATTTCTTAACTATAAGGATTTCATGGATTTTAAAAATTTTAAACCATTAAAACAAGCATAAGCTTCTAAATTTATTAAAGCAAAGATTTTGAGTTTTGGGATAATCAAACATATTGGTATAATAAAGCAATAAGAAGGATTAGGTGATAATATAAGGCCATTTTTTATTTGGACAATAAAAAAATTTAATTGCATGGTCTATAATATTACTTAAAAATTCCAAAAATAATCTTACATAGATTTGTAGAATGTAATGAAATAATATATATATATATATATATATATAAAAGAATAAAAAAATTTACCAATTTATAAAATGATTTTAAGAAATGGAAGTTGGAACGTTTGGAGGATTCCAATTAAAGACCAAGTAATTTCTATTGCACCTCTTCCACCCAAATTCAAATGCTTTAATGTTATATTGTCACTTTTGCAAAGCCTAAGTATGTAGGATATATGGACCTAACATTATACAAAAGTTGTTGGAGATGAACTATTAGAAAACTTAAAAGGGAAGAAATTGATATTGACAAGGCTTATTGAGTACAGTAAGATAATATCAAAAATAATAGAAGCTAGGATTAAAAGAACAACCTAAGTTTAGTACCAATTTCCTATGCAGATTGGATAGAAAATACATGAAAAGAAGAATATATAGATGGTAGTATAATTAAGTAGAACAAATCAATTCTACTTAGTAAGATTATAATCCATTATATCTTTGATCCATAGTAGGAACAAAGTAAGTCTCTTTGTATATTAAACTCCACCAATGTCTGCCTCATATAGAATGTTAAGCATTGGGAGCCCATGTTCCAATATTTCTCCCAATGTAGGGCAACAGAAATTCTCCATACATGCCAAAAAAAATTTTAAAAATTTAAAAATTTATCATAACATCAAGTATATGCATGAAATATTAACTAGGCTAAATTCAGATGGAAGAGGAACCATACATAGCAAGCTCCAACCTCAATGTTAATGTGGAACTGGAGCATTAAAATGACCTTGATGTCAGAAACTAAAACCTGATATCTTGGTGAGTTCCGGGTGCGAGTGGGCGAGCAGGTGAGATTTTGTAATCAAAGAGCAAACCAGGGGAACCTCCACTTGCAGATGCGATTGGCTCCGCCCAACGCGTTCGTGCTCCATCCCACACACAACTGACACAAACACACACACACACACCCACCCCAGCACACACTCTCTCAATGAGCACGTTGACATTCCCAGCCCCGGCTTTATTAGACCTGCCCCCGCAATCCAAATGGCGGCACGGCAGCCCCTTTCCCTGCAGCTACCACCACCAACCTGGGATGCTCATCCCTGCCGCACCACACACCATGTGTGTCGCTCTCCCTCCCTCAACTCAACTCAATGCTATAAGATCCCCCCGCCGCCGCTCTCCCTCTCCATCTTCATCAGCCGCTCTCGTTGCTTGAGCACCCGCCTGCGCTACCCCGAGCTCCCCATCTTCTTCGTTTCCTCAATCAATCCGGGTGTCGGGGTTGCATCTGCACTCCGCCGCAATCCAGCGCCATGAAGCTCCTCGCAGTCGCCGCTGTGTCCTTGGTCCTGCTCGTGACTTCTCAGATGGTGATCACTTCCCAGGCAGCCGGCTGCGACATCTTCCAACTAGCGCCGTGTATTGCAGCCAGCAAGAATGCCAACGTGATGCCCTCCAGGCAATGCTGCTCCAACATCGCCAGCATGGGCAAGGGGCTTCCGGGAGCCAAGTGCCTGTGTTCTCTCCTGAACCACTCTCTGGCCAGGTCGCAAGGGGTGGTTCCCCGGATCGCTCTTGGCATCCCCCAGAAATGCCGCATCGCCGTCCCAAGGGGCTTCGTGTGCCAAGGTACGCTTTCACGCCTTCTCCCACGCTGGTGCAGTTCTTTGCCTTCCAGCCGCTCAGCCGCTCCAGGGGGGTGGGTTGTAGCAGCGAATTGTCACGCCCCACCCCTCACGTCGTCCGGTGATGTCTTTGCTCCTGCTGCCTTGCCTTGAACGCCATGGCTGTGAACATGCTGCCGACAGTGGGGCGGTGAGTGCACCGCCTTGTGCGAAGCGGAGCCGATCACGATGATGGGGTTGCCACTCATGGCTTAGAGTTGCATGCTGTGCAGGAATTCGCGTCCCCGGAAGCTGAGCTCTCAGGGTCCAAGCCGGAGCACCGCCGTCGCCACGTGGGGTCGGAGTGGATGGAAAGCTTTTGAGCGTGCACCCGAGTAGAGTGACATTGTGTACTCCCCTGTGAAAGCGGGAAAATATTTATAAATGTGACAAATCTGTTCCGTGACCTCAGGCACGCAGTGCTCGTGTGATAGCCTTTGTAACGTGGTTTGCGATGCGTCCAATGCAGGTCCAGTCCTGTGGTGTGTTGTTGTGCCCGTCATGATACGTTGCATGCCATTGTATGTGAGACATAGAGCAAACGGCACCACGCTGCACGGGATGTCGTATTGTGCGACAATGCTCCTGAAGTGCGTTGAACTGAACTAGTCCGTTCACGTGGAAACGAGATGGTCACAAACGGCTCGCTTCGATGGGCTCACACGTTGATCTGTTCGGGGGTGGATACTACTTCGCAGCTAGACATTGTCGTTCACTGCTGTACCAGGGAGCGAAACAGTTGTATCGAAGCTCTTGCAGCGGAGACAATGCATGGGAACCAATTTGCTGAGGATGAACTTTTTGTGCGGTTGAACGCTAGCGGCGGGTTCAAAATTTTCTCTCGTCTGAGGAGTATGTGTTTCCCTCGACTAGGAAACTGCTAATCGTTTCTGTTGCTCCGGCCTAAGGTGCGACAAATTCATGCACCAAGAGCCAAGAGAGTCAGGCCTATTGAGGAGACACATGCTGAAGAGGTCCTGAAAAACGGTTAGCAGATTATGGTATGCAAGAATGAACCAAGCTGAATCATGCAGAAAGCTCTGAAGCTCATGACTCGACAGGCGATAGAAAAGTGAGACAGCATGATGTTATTTTGCAATTACAAATGGAGGTAGACACCGTAGATGGTGATCCAGAGTGGACCGTTAGGAGCTGTATGTGGAAAGAATGAATTCGAGACAAAGATGAAATGGGCAACTAGGAAGTTCAACATTCTGTGACAACCATGCAGCTCCGATTGAACTTGGAATTGGAGGCAATCGCAATTGAGAATGAGCAAAAACTTTTAAGAGAAGGTTGAAGCTTCTGGACTCCTTCAAAAACAGTTAGAAGACACTATCTCACAACTACATACCGAAAAAGAAGCAATCATCTTTCTCAAAAGTTGTCTGATTTGATCGAGAATGAGATTGATTCACTGCAAGATCACAAAGTTTAGTAACGTTCAGTAAAACTTTGTGGAGAGACTATGACAATCTTGGTCATTTGAAACAATGTCACTCACCTTTTGCAAGTCTAAAATCAGTCCAATTCCATCAATCATTCCATCAATCATGTAGAGCTTCTTTATATTTTCTACATCTTTTTGATATTGCTTTTTTGCACTTTTGGATTACAAGACTTTTATTTAAAGTCTCTCATTTTGTTAAAGAAATGTTGTATATCACATATCATTCTTATAAATGTATGTACTATGATTTGAAAATATTACCTATCAAAACTTAGGTTATTCTCAATAAGAATTGTATTAGCAATTGAGATCCACATTCATTTACTAGATAGATGAAAATAATCAATGTATAATGGATGTTAATAATATTATATTCGAAACATTATTGTGTTGTAATATGGTTATTTGATTTAAAATTTTAAAAAAAAAAAAAAAGAAAAAAAAAAAGTAAGTAGATATTAATGATTCTAAAACTATTATCACATTATTGCAAGTTGTTAACAATCTTTAATTTTTAAAAATAAAAATAAAAAACTTGTATATAAATTTGATAGTTTTTTTTAATATCTTAAGAGCTAATAGATTAAGTTTAATTAAAATAATTATATTTTAAATTATAATTTATAATCAAATGGCTTACACTATCTTAGCAAGACCATAATTTGATTAAGATAAGATAGATTTGGTAAAAAAAAAAAAAAAAAAAAAAAAACATGGTTGATTTAAGAGTAAAGTTATGGTTGTGATTATGGAAAATAAACCACAAAAATAATAGGGTGGATATCAAAGAGATGGTTACTTATAAGACAAGATCAAAATCTAACTTAGAAGCTCTAAATTGATCATATAAGGCAAATAATTTTAGTTTTTAGAAATCTAAAAGTGACATTGGAGAGTTGATTTTAAAAAATGATTTTAGAATGGATGGCCTGGCTAGCTATGATTTTAAGAAGATCTTACAAAAAAAAAATCAAAGTCAAGGTTATTTTGGCTAGCTATAGATTTAAGAAGACCTTATAAGAAAAGAAAAAAGAAAAAAATCAAAAAACAAAAATCAAAGTTAAGATTGTTTTGGCAACAATAATTTAAAAGTAATAACATTTGTGCACTTTTATTTGCAAGATATTTTAATTTAGAATTTATTTCAAAATTTGTAAGCTTATAAAAGACTTAAAATAGAAATAGCTTCAAGATTTTAACAAAAATCTAATAATTTAATTAGAAATTATAATTTTTAAAGTTTACTAACTAGAATTGAAGTTTATTATTAGTGTTTAAATTTGTAGCAATATGAAATAAAAGCAAAGTATTGAATATTTATATGTGCTTGAAGATATTAAGAAAAGTAGAATAAAAAAAGTTTAAGTAGAATTAAAGCATCATAGCTTGGAATTAAAGTTTTTATATATTTAAAGATATTAAAATCTATTTGAATTTATAAGCTCATTGTAATTACAAAAAAAATTCCTTCAATAATAAGATGTTTAATGCATTCTCAAAAAAGACCTCACATGATGCAATAACAAGCTTGGTAGTGATAACAATCTTAATAACATTATTCTTTAATATATTTTGTAGCAATAAAGAGATGAATCATGTTGAATAGTATTAAGTGTATGTCAATAGATACATATATTTGCAAGAAAAATGATAGCTTGAAAATAATGTGGTCTCTTTTAGCAACAAAATAAGTGTTTTTATTTTGTGGTTCTTTTATTTTAACATCCTCTTTTATTTATTTTAGTTACAACTCTATTAGAATTTTTGTTATTTCATTAATATTGTGAAATTAAACATGTTAAGTTGCAAGTAAGTTATGTAGAAATTATTAGCAATTATTATTGTTATAAAGTTAGAACATCCAATGTTATGTAGATCAAAAAAATAGAAGAAATTTTATTACTCTTATATAAAAAGATATTTACTATTTTATAAGAAGAAAGTAAGATAGAAGTTTTATTAAAATATATAAAAAAGATCTTCAAAATAAAAAGATTCTACCATTAGATTCTATGAGGGTAAAATTCACTCCTCAACCCAAATTATAAGATAGCTTCAATTAAGAGTTGCTTATAAATTGTGGTATAAAGTATAAGGAGCAATAAACAATAATGAAGGAGAAGAATAACACAAAACAAATAAAATATGTGCAATTAAGTAATTACACACTACAAAACTAAACATACTTTGTTTACTAGATTTTTATCTAATAAAAAGTAAAAGTAAAAAATAAAAATTATATTTTCAAGTAGGTAATTTTTTTTTATCTTTCCAATGATATAAAAAACATATAAATCTAAGTTACTATAAGTAAGTTATGATAATTCAAAGTTAGAAGGTAAATAATGGATAAAGTTAAGTAAAATTTTTTACCTCAAGGATAATTTGTTACAAGATCATGGGTTTGAACCTCACCAAGGCTCACAAGTAGTGTATATAGGTGTCCTAGAGGGGCCACGAGGCCTTAGTCTTATCCTCCTACCTACATCCAACGTACCACAACTCATATGGGACTTGTGCACCTCCCTTCTTACAAGGACTACACTAGCTGTTGGTTCTCCTATTTTATACTAGTAGAACTAATAATTTTATATTTTTTACTTCACTATGGTGTTCAAAAACATCCTATTAGCCTAAGAACCTTGTAAGGCCTTCAAATCTTGCTCCATTTCTTCATAATGGCTCCCAAGGTGGTAAAACTCATTTTTATTAGAGTCTTTAAAATTACTCTAAAAATTCTAAATAAATTCTAAATAAATTCTAAATAAATTCTCTCTATAATATTTCTAAGATGATAATATCAATTTAAAACTACTTTATTCTACCTTGGAAATATTTTATAATAATAAAATCAATAAAAATCAACTCAAAATGGTATTTTCTATAAAAATAATTAAAAAGAAATGAGATTTCTTTCTCATGCTTCTTCTACCTACTAAATAACATTTATAGGTTTTCAATGAGTACTACATGTAGTTAAAAGGCCAATGTAGACATTGGTCTCAATAATTAATTCTTAATATTTAATAATAAATAAATATATTAAACCAATTAAAATAATTACCTCCAAGACTTATTAAGACTCCATTTTTGTAACTTTTCTTCTAATAAGACTTTTATATTTATAAATACTTATAAATTTTAATAAATACTTAAATAGTCAAAAAGACTCTCTAACCATCATATTTGTATAATTAAATGACTTAAGATTTTATTTTTAATTAATCCATCAATTAAAATCTATTGATGGGACTCAGATATGGCGACCATCTGGGACTATTTGTAAGAATAGAAGGAATCCAACTCTTACCTTTGACACGGTTTATAAAAAAAATGATAGAAGACTTATAACTTGGATACTATAATCTATCTATAGAAATAGAATTAAAAAAAAAAAAGAATACTAAGACTTTGACCTAGAACAAAAAAGCAAATTGTTGTTTCCAACTTGACATGGTTCTACATATAGTAGTGTCTTGCTTAATTACTAACTCAATACCTATATTCTATTTAGATGGGACTTAAAATCACTATCTAAATGACAAAGTGCATTGGTATTTTAACCAATATTCATACCTTGTATTCTTTATAATGATTTCCATTAGTTCATGTAAGAAAATCTTTTCTATCTAATGTTTTGAATTGGACGGAATTATTATCAAAGATTTCTTTGATAATATATGGTCATGTCCAAAGTACATCAAACTTAGCTGGGAAGTCTAATTTCTAATATCTTGAACCATCATCCAATATTCTAGAATAAGTAGAGGTTTTTTTTTATTTTTTTATCAAAGATCTCCTTCCTTCTTCTTTGAGAAGTTTCTATATATTGGGCTGCAATCTTTGACTCTCACTAAGCATTTTAAAGGCTCTAATTGTTCCTCCAAAGATTGAGAAGCATCTAATCTTTTGTCAATAGCAATGCATAAGAATGAGGCTTGAAATTCTACAATTCAAATATGAATGTCTTCTTCTTTGTAAGGATTTTTTTCTAACCATTTGGCAAAATCACCTTCATCTTCATATTCATATAATCCAAGGCCAATATATTTTATTAGTGCTATAGTTGATATTAAATTGAATTGGATAAAACTACTTTGTTTGGCTTCTTTAGATGTTAGTGTTTTTTCTAATGCAACTACGACTTGGAGTTTAAAGTGACTACATACTATGATTGTTGTACGATTATCTAAAGGTCTAAAAGTAAAATAAGGCTTAGAAGCCCCCCAATTTGTTACTCCTTTAGATTGCCTCAACCATCTTTTTTTTAACAAGAGAGGGTAACTATCTGCTATTTCATATAACCGTATCACATAAAATGATATCACATAATCTATACTTCCTGCTTCCATACGGAGGTCACGATGTCGGGGTAGAGAGAATCTACCTCAAGAAAGCGCTGGGCTTCTGGCTGCCACTAATTACTCAAACAAGATTCAAGTATAATAAAAACCCCCAATTTTATATAAAAGAGATCTCCATAGGGCTATTACACCCAATACACAAGCCTAATTTCCTCAAACCACTCAAAACATAACAAAATACTCTAAACCCTCATTCTCCCGTAGGAAGGGAATTTTTTCCGAACTTCAATAACCCATAACTTTTAATCCAACCGTCCAAAACTACTCCAAATTTACATGAAGTACTGATATATTCTTCACAACTACCACCACAAATTTCAACCGTCGATTCATTATCGATCGTTAGATATCGTCAAAATCCTAGCAGTAGCTTTAAACCCTTGTTTACAAACACCCGTGTACTAAATTCTTCATATCTCACAATCTAAAAGTCCAAATGCTATGAAACTTTGATTTATAGCTTCTTAGCACAATAATACACCTTCTTGGAAATTTTTAGACAAAAATTCGTCCAAAAACTTAAGATATGGCAAACCCCATCACCATCAACAAAACGGTCTACTTACTGCCTTGGAATTGGATGCGCTGTCTTCAACTCTTCATATCTCCTTCGTCTAAACTCAAAACTTAAGAATTCCTTCGTAACAGACGTAGATCTTGAAATCACCTTTCCAACCGCACCGTCCGATCTCCAAAAGCCTCCGTACAACTCCGCAAAATCCCAAAAGAGTGACAGTATGTATGAAATCCACTCTTTAACTTTGAACAAGTATAACTTCTTCACCCTAATTCCAAATCGCCTAAAATTTCCTCTCAAACTATACCCAAAACCCTAAACTTTACAACCCTACCTCTGAAATTGCGAATCCCCTTTTTGAAGTCGCCGAAAACCCTTGTTAAGGTCGCGGGCAGCCTCCTCAAAGTCCATTGGGCATGGTATTCGACCAATAGGGATGAAGTTCCCTATTCCTTGCCTTCATCCGACCATGGCTTGATTTCATCCCTCCCAATTAGCCTCTTACTAGCTTGAATTTTCATCCTTAAGTCCCCACCTTCTCTCAAGGCTTCATACTAAACATTAAGATCTTATATTTTTTTTAAATACCATAATCAAAACAAGTAAAAATAAAATAAAGTTTCTTCTATCAATCCCTTTAATTTATTTTACTAACCATTCTAACACATATCTAGATTCATAAACAAATAATATATTTTAACTAATTTTTACATACTGTAAGTAATTACAGTACGACAACGGATTTGACCTAGAGGTTGAGAAGGTCTTTAATCAGCTAATCTGACCTTTATAGCTGCCTTGTGAGTGATTTTTAATCCCAATTTGTTCATAGTGGATTTAGGCAAAATATTGATGCTACTTCTATCATCAACTATGACCTTACAAATCATTTTATCCACAATTTCTACATCTATCTCAACAGGTCCATATTCTTTATTGTCATTCTCTTCTTCCAAGGTGAAATTCTCTTCTAGATCATCAACTTCAATTCGAGCTATTCCTTCTATGTTCTTAATTTTCTTTCGTAATATTACTCCTTCCTCAAGGTCTTTTTTGATATTTGGTGCTACTTAAATTAATTGTCCAAAAGAAATGTTGGCTCTAGCTCTATAAAGATCTTGCCATATATCGTAAGATTCTATAGGATTGAAGGTTCTATTAATTGTTGGTTGTTTCAAAAAGGTACTAGAAGTCCAAGGTCCTTGCTTGCCTACAAATTGGTATTCTTCATCATTAGGTTTAACTACAAAAGAAGATTGTTTGTCTTATAATTCTTTAGCTATTTCTTGAGTAATTTTTGACAATTCCACAAATTTGAGTGATTCTTTTGAAGTATCTATAGATACCTCATCTTCTTCAAGTTGTGCTAAATCTATTGAATTTTTGGCATTCATACTTCTGATTACAATCAAAGGTAAATATGCATTGTCCTTGAAGATCTCCTTGTTGTCTAATTGCACCAAGTAGGATTGAAGAGATGGTAAATTTGATGTAGAAGGTATATCAAGTTGAGCTATTGGATATCTAATATCTTGAGAAGTTTGTGACTGTTGGTTTTGGTTTTGGTTTTGGATATATGCTACAAATCCTTGCAATGTCTCATAATTGGTTTGAACTATTCTTGAAGGGTGATGATTTTGACCATTTCTTGAAAGGTCATAATACATATTTGATGGACTTTATGTAACAATAGGATCTGCAAATCTAACTCCTCGCGTATTTCCTCCAACTTGATTTTTATACTTCTTTGAGAAAGAAGTTGAGGGAATAACTTAATTGGGTCTTCTACAACAATCCATAGGGTGAGAACGTCCACAATTAGAGCATACAACTCCATTTTCAATCCAACATTGACCTACTCGATGTGGCTTTCCAGAAGTGAGACAAGGTGTTATATTATTTTTTTAGATTGAAGAAAAATTAAAACCTACTTGTTTCAATTGATGAGGAGGCTTATATGGTTGGAATTGATTTTTTTCTCTAAATTGTTGTTGTAGGAATTGTGGACAAAATTGTGTCGTGTGGTTCACTTATCAACAATTTGTACACCATAATTCAGAGATATGAATTTCTGATTCATGATATCTAGGCTCTATAAATAGAATTTGATTTTTGACAAGGCAAGACATTTATTCACTAATGGCTTTTATAATATTCATCATCTCATTTTTGAACATCTTATTGGCTTGCCGTACTTCACTTTTGAATTCTTCCAATCTATTATCATAAAAGATTTTAGGTTGAGCTTGATCATGCGGAGGTTGTATAGCTAAAGGTGTCATATTGTTAATTGGCAAAGAAAATGTAGAAGATTGTGAGTAGCTTAAAACTATAGATTGATGAAATTCTACAAGTCGATGTTGCAAAGGTATAAAGGTGGATATTCGTTCTTCTATCCTTCTAAGCATACGATCATTTTTCTTATCAATAACCTCCACTTCTAAAGCAGCTTGAATGGCTCCTTCTAAATCTTTAGGTCTCTTGTTTAAAATATCCCAAATTGTAGAAGGCATGACAAAACCTTGGATAAAGTAGTATCTTATGGTATCCTCGTTTAACAAGTTGCCAACATATCGAGTACATACTATCTAGAATTGCCTCACATAAGATGTAATATCTTCTGAAGGACCTTGTCTAATGTTTGTCAAGGCTGAAAGGGCTTGTTGTTGGCCAATCACATGCCTATATTGACAAAGGAATGCTGCTAGAAGTTGTTTCCATTTGGTAAATGTCCCCTCTATATGAGATCTATACCAAGCATATGCAAAATCTATCAAGGTTGTTGGAAACCATATTAAATAGTAAATGTGATTGGTTACTAAACTGGTGATAAGTATCTCTATAAACCTTTCTACGTGGACTGTTGCATCTTCATTGATAGATCTAATAAATCTTGGAAGATTAGGTGGAATTGATGTCCCTTGTAATCCTGAAGATACTATAATTGGTAATCCTCTAGGTAACATCATTGGATCGATTTGGATATTTGTTTGGAAGTTGTGGTTTTCTTCATTGGTTACATTAGCCTTTGAAGTTGAAATTGGTAAAGGCTCTACTTGAGGCTCTAAAGGCTGTCTTCTTCTGTACTCTATGCCAATAGAAGCTTGTGACATCTTATCGCAAATTTCTTCTAATACGTGGGTTTCTTTAACTATAGGCTTAATATGTAATTTAGATTGTAAAACACATCCAGATCGCAAAACAAGGCCAATAAGAGGATGAACTATCTTAGACTTAATCTTAGGTGGCATAAAACTAAGTATATGGTTTCTATATAACTCCCTTATGAAAAAAGATCTAGTAGGTGGTTTAAAGCAAAATAAGTAGATTTTAAATTATTTTTATTTTTATTTTGTGAATTAATATAAAATCTTTTCTCTTCTTACCTATTTGTAAGATACAGGGTTTAATTATATACCAAGATGAAATCTCATGCCGATCTCAAATTAGTGGTATCACCTAATAATTAAATTTTTTTTATAAGTAATGCACGAGGCTCAACTAAATACTAAGTTAAGATCTTGTGCCGATCTTAATATGGTGGAATCACCCGTTAATTGGACTTAATTCACAATTTAGAGATTGGAAAACAAGGCCAAGAATAATACAAGTAATTTAAAAAATTTAACACGTGGATATTACAAAAATCAGATGGACTGGATAAAAGACAACTTGTAGGGCAACTTGCAACAATTAACTATGCCTCATGGGGATCATCACTTCCCACAAGTACACATTCAACACTATAAAGAAGTCATGTTGGCCATCAATCCGACTTCACTTCTTTACAAAATATCTAAAAATTGAAGCACCTATTACAAACACAATCAGGTTCTCTTAACAAAAGAGGTAGGTTAGAGAAATTCCTGGTGAGTATAATTGAATGTTTTAATATTCAATTACACTACAAGGTGATAGAATGGTTAAGATATTACCTATAGGATAGCAAGTCCTGCCGTGCTCTTTCCTAAACATACCTAAAATTTCAAATAAAAGAAAGAGCTAAGGTTTGGAACCCACCAAGTTTCTCCTAGCCGTGTTCTTTCTTTGCTTTTGTCTAAAATTTTAAATAATTGAAAAGCTAAGATTTGGAACTTATCAAGATTAGCCTTGGATTTGAAGTTGTATTTAAACTCCACTCTTTATGCTTTCAAAGTGATAACCAATCTAAAGAGAACCACCAAATAATACTATACTAATACTAAACTAACCAAATAGTATTTCAAGTTAGAAGTAAAAATATTACATGAAAATAAATTAATACTTAAATAAAAATATATTAAACTTATATCAATATATAAAATTTATTATGCATATAAAATAAAAATAAAATAAAATAAAATAAAATGAGTATATAAAAGTGATAGCGATCATTAAATAAAAAAGATAAAGATAAAAAGACAAGTAAAAATATAATAAAAGAAAAAAGAAAAAAATAAAATAAAATAAAATAAGATAAAATAAAATAAAAGTTAAAATTAAAACTAAAACAAAAGTTAATATAATATTAGAATATTAGAATAATTATAAAATATAATATTAGAATAATTATAAAATAGTTATTTTAATTTAATGATATTATTGTTTTTTATTTTTTATTTTTTATTTTTTATTTTTTTTAATTTTTATATATTATTATTATTATTAATTTTTAGTTTTTTCTTTTTTTTGTCTTTTTTTTCTTTTTTTCTTTTTTTCTTACTTTCTTTTTTTTCTTCTTTTTCTTTTCTTTTTTTTTATTCTTTTTTTATTCTATTTTTATTATTTATTTTAATATTTATTTTTATTTATTTATTTTTATCCTAGTTTAATATAATTAAGATAAGACTTAAAACACAACAATCAAAAGTTTAACATAAAATCAACAATGTAAATGATTGAAGAGATAGAAATCACTAACCTCAATTGTATTCCACTTAAAGCAGAACCCTCTCTCTACTCCAAAAATCACCAAAACTTCACTTCTTGTTCAATAGCATTGAAATTTACACCACTACAATCTTAACTTCAAAGTGCTTGTACACCAAAAATTCCACTATTAAGTAGTCACCACGCACAAAGAAATACCTTTCCAAACATGAGGTACATGAAACTGCCAAGGCAGTGAACCACTTCTTAGTCTAAAATTCACTACAAATTTAAATCAAGTCCAAATTGAACGTGCAATAGCTTATTGGAAAGCCAACATCAAGATACACCAATGCAAAAAGTTTCAACTTAAAATATGCAACACAAAAAAACTGATTGATGAAAACCCGAGAGCAAATCAACATGCACTCAATAATAAAAAAAAATTGAACACCTTATGAATTGAGAACTTGAAAAGCTTTGTTGACACCAATAAAGAAGAGATGTAGAAAACTTACCAATGATGAAGATTAACCTTGAACTTCTCACTCAAAAAGATCAAGCAAAATGTGAATTACAACATACTAACTCCACATTCACACACACAATTAGAAGCACCACCTCCCGGCAAATGCACCATTTATGTGAGGGTAAAATTCACTCTTCAACCCAAGTTATGAGGTGGTCTCAATTCAGAGTTGCTTATAAATTGTGGTGTGAAGTATAAGGAGCAATAAACAACAATGAAGGAAAAGAACAACACAAAACAAGTGAAATATGTGCAATTAAGTAATTGCACACTACAAAACTAATCATACTCTGTTTACTAGATTTTCACCTAATAAAAAGTAAAAGTAAAAAATGCAAATTATATTTTCAAGTAGGTAATTTTTTTTTATCTTTCCAATGATATAAAAAACATATAAATCTAAGTTACTATAAGTAAGTTATGATAATTCAAAGTTAGAAGGTAAATAATGGATAAAGTTAAGTAAAATTTTTTACCTCAAGGATAATTTGTTACAAGATCATGGGTTTGAACCTCACCAAGGCTCACAAGTAGTGTATATAGGTGTCCTAGAGGGGCCACGAGGCCTTAGTCTTATCCTCCTACCTACATCCAACGTACCACAACTCATATGGGACTTGTGCACCTCCCTTCTTACAAGGACTACACTAGCTGTTGGTTCTCCTATTTTATACTAGTAGAACTAATAATTTTATATTTTTTACTTCACTATGGTGTTCAAAAACATCCTATTAGCCTAAGAACCTTGTAAGGCCTTCAAATCTTGCTCCATTTCTTCATAATGGCTCCCAAGGTGGTAAAACTCATTTTTATTAGAGTCTTTAAAATTACTCTAAAAATTCTAAATAAATTCTAAATAAATTCTAAATAAATTCTAAAACTCTCTATAATATTTCTAAGATGATAATATCAATTTAAAACTACTTTATTCTACCTTGGAAATATTTTATAATAATAAAATCAATAAAAATCAACTCAAAATGGTATTTTCTATAAAAATAATTAAAAAGACATGAGATTTCTTTCTCATGCTTCTTCTACCTACTAAATAACATTTATAGGTTTTCAATGAGTACTACATGTAGTTAAAAGGCCAATTTAGACATTGGTCTCAATGACTAATTCTTAATATTTAATAATAAATAATTATATTAAACCAACTAAAATAATTACCTCCAAGACTTATTAAGACTCCATTTTTGTAACTTTTCTTCTAATAAGACTTTTATATTTATAAATACTTATAAATTTTAATAAATACTTAAATAGTCAAAAAGACTCTCTAACCATCATATTTGTATAATTAAATGACTTAAGACTTGATTTTTAATCAATCCACTAATTAAGATCCATTGATGGGACTCACAGATTCAACATCAAAACCTTGTGTAATTTAATAATCTCATATTAAGAATATACAAAAAAAAAATTATTTGATTTTTATTAACTATAACACCTCCACTATACATGTCTAAAAAGGCACAAAAATATAAGAAGAAGAGAATATTTTTCAAGGAAGCTCTTAGTAACAAGTAAAAAAGAACTTGTAAATCATCAAGTACATGATGAAGAAGTTTATACTTAAAGTGACCATTAATACAAACAACAATATCTTCTATGACACCCTTAATAATTGAAGCATATCAATATCATTTATTCATAAGATATAAATAAAAAAAAAATATGGCCCTTATACATAGTCAATTAAGATTGTTCATCTATTATCCACATCTAGTAATGTCTTAAGTACCAATACCAATATTGTCATTTGTTTTCTTGATACCAAAATTTGAATCTATATAAAAAAATCTAGCAAGAAAAAAATTGATGATAATACCTAAAGATGTCTTTCAACTTGTTGTGGAAGACCTATAGGTTGCCAAGAAATTGTCTTGCAAAATGAAGTTTATTGACAACAGAGATGAGTAATGCCAAATATTTGTAAAAGAAGTAGCTCTCATTTTTTCTAAGAATTCACTTTAAAACCTTACTAAAAAAGTCTAAAAATACAACATCAACTCTCAAGAAGTACAATTTGATGAGTGATAATGCTTTAAAGGATTTGAAAAAAATAAGTATTGGTAGCTTCTTGAATGTTGTTCTTATCTTATTGGCAAAGGTTGAAGATACTTTCACGCATGCATTTAATACATTGATAATGGTTGAAAATCCATTAGAACAAATCTTTAATGTCATAAGAGAAGTCATATCTTTAATAAAGATTATAATAGTTTCACATTATTGATTAAAATAACCTTTGATTACATTACATCCTGCTTTTATTGATTAGATACCTCTCCTTGTCCCATGTCACGCTCCCTCGAATTCACAAAGTATTATTATTGTCATATCATTCTTTCATATTTCACAATCTTAGCACCAATAATTGTATTCCATTTCTATGAATTTTCTTGCATCTTGATAAGTTCTTATATTATCTATTATGTTTAAAATATTTTTAAAATCGTATTTATAAAATTAAAAAAAAGAATTGTTAATCACAACACACAATATAAAAATTTATCAAGAGGCCAAAATTTTGATAGAAATATAATATAATTATTAGGAGGCAAGGTCATAAAATATAAAATAATGATATAACAATAATATTATTGTGTATATAAGGGGTGTATGGCAGAAGGGGCTATGTGGCAAAAGGAGATGTGCATGCAATAAAAAGGAGGTATCTACCTAGTTGTTCTCTTTTTATATTTGTATTTGTGAATTTGTAAAGTTGTAATATTTTATTATTTATTTTTTAGTTATAATAAAATATAAAATATTTAAAAAATTAATTTAAAAAATTAAAGAATAAAAACATATGTTAAAATTTTGATAAACTTTTAATATAAAAGATTAAAAACTTGTAAAAGTCTTAGAATGAAAGCATATAGATGTTTTTAGTATTTTATGTTATTCTTCTTTTTTTTAATATAATTCTTGCTTGGTCCTTAAAAATAATGTTTAAAAGGATTTTTTCAATTCATGGTTTTCTTAGTAGAAACTCATATATAATAACTAGTAGATATAAGAGCATGAAAAAAAATAACATGATTATTTTAAAATTTATGAATATGATAGAATGTTTAGTTGATTTCATTTATAATTGAGACTCTAAAAAAATAGATTTGTGTAATAAAATAGCTTCAATTTGATATTAGTATCATAAAAATATAAAAAGATTAATTATAACTTAATTAAAATTAATTATAAAAATATTTTATGAACTTGTAAAAGCCATTGTAAAGAATTAGAGCACACTTTGAAGGTCTTACAAGATTCTGATACTAATAGGATATTTTTGAAACCATGGCAAAGTAAAATATATATATATATATATATATATATATAGTATTAAAGAAAATTAATATGATCACCAACTAATAGAAATTTGGATTGTTAGTTTCATATGAGTTGGAATACTTTTGAAATAGGCCTCGAGGCCCCTCTAGAACATATTTTACACTACCTATGAATCTAGAAGAGAGTGCAAAATGTTGATCATTTAAACAAGTTATCTTTCAGATAAATTATAATTATCTCACTTTTATCTTTCTAATTCTTGCTTTTTAATTCATCATAAGATTTTTGTAGTAATTCCAATTTATATATTTTTAATGTCATTAGAAATATAAAAGAGTTAACTATACAAATATCATTAAAAAAAAATTACATTATTTTTGTTGATAAGAAAAGGTGAATTTTACAGTTGATTGAACATAAGCATTGATTAACATTAAATTGACAAAAGTTAAAATGAAAAATACTGATTGAGTATAGAAATTAGTTGAGCTCATACAGTGATGATATTATACAATATATACTCCTACCTCAGGGGCATTGCAATGATTTTATTATTATTACTACTCTTATTATATTGCATTTATAAATTATTTTTCTGTGTAAGAAGTTTTCATTGAACACATGGCATAGAAATGATATTAACTAACTAGAGCACCAGAAGCAGACAAATATTTGTAACAACTTGATTCAAGGTTTTACTATTTTTGTCCTAGGATTTGAATGCATGAGTGGATGAAAGCCTTGTATGATAATTTATCCCCCAATCCTAGTTAATATAATCTCAACCACATTTGCATACTGCACAAGGCACCAATAGATTGAAAGAAAGGCCAATGACAATAGTGGACTAATTGTACTCAGAGCTGCAATAAATGCCTACTCCCTATGAGGTCGCCCACTCAGTCGACAATAATGTAATGGAATTCGGTAATTCCTCCCCATCCAACTAATCAATGCCATGGTGCTTTGATTCATGTCCATCTGCTCACCCATCCAATTTTCCCACCAGCTCCAAGTTAACTTCTATATCATTCTCAGCTCCCTCGCCAGCAAGGAATGGACCCCGACTTAGCAAGAAGATGCCACAGAGCAGCAACGTTTGCTGAAGCATCTAAGCTACATTATTACCTTCCGAATCCATGTCTACTGTGTCAGCTACCATAGCCTGGGGGGGCAATTATATATTCCACACCATCAGGAAGCTCATCTTCGAATCCCAATTGCGCCATCTCTTCTGGGGGTAGCGTTGACGTCGTCCCTGAGTCGGAAAACTCTGACACCAGCAGATGCTTGTACCTGCCGAAACATTCATACCAATCAACATCTAATTCTTCTCAAATAAAAACGCAATTACAGATGATGAGCTAAGCAAGATACTTTGCGGCCACACAACCAACCCATTACCAAGGGGAAAACCCATAACTGGACTTGAAAATACATCACTTTCTTTTCGTTGGAAGAACACTTACTCATTCTGCTCTAGTGGAAAAGTCTCCTGCCGTACAGTGGCCCAAAAGGCAAGCTCTCCTCCAGCTTTGCCAGATTCTGCTAGGTCAGCCGCTTCTACCACACCTTGAGCAGCCTTTTTCAGCCATGCTTGTACATCTGGAGCTCTCCAGACTAAGTAGTTCCTCTCTGTGTAAATATTGATTAGATGCTCCAGAGTAGGGCCTCCCGGAGTGGCATTGCTAAAGTGTTTGTGACTCAAGATCTTGGTCCACGCAGCATCCTCCTTTATGGGCGCTTTGTTCACTATCTTCCTCAAAACAGTAGGGTGAAGCATAAGTGCTTGCTGTAAAAGATCTAAAGATGATTGTTCATCTTTACTTGAAGGTTGTGATTGCTGCTTTCTATCACTTGAACTCCTGCAATGTAGAGAAACTCGTAGGCACTTAGATACAAGAATCAGCACGAGATTATAAACAAATAAATAAATATATATATAAATAACCATTAGTGGAAGCTTCAAGATGCTGATATACGTAGAGATATCTTCAAGCCATAGCTGCACACGATACATGCCACGACTTGAGAGTGATCACACAGGGGACTTGAGATGTCCGCAATCCACAATTAAAACATGAGCAAGGACTAGTCGCAATCGAAAATACCTAGAGCTGGACCTTGTTGCTTCAATGTGGAACTGAGCCAAGGCGAGCGAGAAGGAGAAATTGGGCAAAACCGACAGGGAACTACCTGACCTATACTCCCTTGCAAAATTCTGCAACCACTCATATTGCTCGGCCCTTAATGCAAAATAGTCAATGCAAAAGAGAGCTCCCATAGGATCATCCGAGTCCAATGAGAGTATTAATTTACAAACTTCAAGTGCTGTTCGATGACAACCCCGCCTACCCAGGTGTTGCATATGCTTGAATAAAGCATAAAACAGGGGTTTATTTTGTTCCCAGCTATATACAAGCCTACATTTTCCTGTCGTAATATTAAACCCAGGATGCCAAGCACACTCTAAGGCGTAAATACACCTCTCCAAAAGCTCAGCTGATTGTTGAACCTCACCCAGGTCTTTGTAAACTTCAGACAATGCAAGAAGGGAGTCGACATGATAAGGATTCTGGTTCACTAGCATGGCGATGGTGTGTGGATCATGTGATGCCACACAGTCCTCATACCTGTTCTGCACTTCCTGGTAAGCACTTGAAAATACATACCTGCAGTTTTGAGTGCTGGTAAGCTGAAGATCAAGATTTTTAAAAAAAATAAAAAATAAAAATAAAAAATGAAAAGAAATTCGCATCGACAACGAAGCCGATGAATGCGAATCCAACTACGATTCCAACCATTGATATTTCCTCAAATGGTGCGTCATTCTAAAATCCCATTTGTTGTAAGACAATCAGTGACTTCTAATGACACCAACAATAGCAATTCTCATGTATCCAAATCCTTCGAAACGAACCGCAACCCGACACAAGCAAACAAGAGCCGAAACAGTTCGAAAAGACGTTTCAAAAAACCCTGACAGCCACAACACAAACCTGAAGAAGCTTAGACCTTCTTTTTGATCAGTGCACTCCATAGAGAGACCCCCCTCAAGTCTTGGCCAATGCTCAAGTGGCGTTACCAGTAAGCTCTTTTTATGTAAATTCCTGGCCCCTCTACGGGACGGCTGTCTCCTGCGACCAATCAGTAGTCCAGATCCCTCACCACTCCTCTCGACTGAGTTTATAACTTTTGACCCAAATATATGCCGCAACTCATCTTCAGCTCTCAAATGACGTGGATCCACAGCCAGTATATCAGACTCGATCAAAACTGCACAGTCCAGCAAAATAAGCAAGTAAGAAAACCATTGTTTCAACTGTTTCCCTGTGCTTTAATGTCAACAGGATCGATATCATGTCGCAAAGAACCAACACCAACACAACTTCCTCAAACAAATCATAAATCTCCCATAGGCAATGCCACCTCCTTGCAATGTGAATAAATGTGCGCTTAAACAATAATATTCCATACTTCAATCATTTTGCGTTGTTACAAATAGCTTCACTGCAGGGCATTAAGAGACAAGGAACAGGAGAGAGTCTAATCAATAGGCACTTCCTAGTACAACCCTAAAACCTGAACAGAGGCACAATCCTCAACATACCACATGCATTGTCATCCCCACGCACTAATCACACTGCAGTCCAAAGGTACCTGGTTGTGCACTGATTGTATCAGAATCTGAAGTCGTTTGTCCATGACGTTCAAGAGCCAATTGCTCTACCAATTCGTCAAGGGATTCTTCTGCAGCAGAATTAGTTTCTAGAGCGACTGATGTCGAAGCCTTGCCCTTGTTTTTACCCTTATTCTTTTTCTTCTTAGACTTAGTCACATTTGCCGTGGGTGTTACTTTCTTCTCAATGACACCATTGTTCGAACTGTCTCTGTTGTCCTCGTCCTCGTCCTCGTCTTCGTTTGCCAGCTCAACTTCATTATCCTAGAAAGTTACAAAAGACAGGCTTGGAATTAATGTCACAATAACCACTAACACTTATACCCATAGCCTTAAATAAGATCAACTTTTATCGTCGCAGCAATTTACTCATGAACAATAAATCTATATGAAGACTTCATCTCACAATCAGGAAAAACAAACAAATAAAATACGCGTGCACATACACATACACATACACAAGAGAAAACACATAGCGATAGAGAGGTCTCCAAAATAGTTTCCATTAGAGAAAAACTTCAAGTCAGATAAATTAGTCACTGAATTATAAACTTGATACCTCACAGGTAGTCATTTCTTGAACAAAAAGCTGACATGGGACTCGCAAACTAAAAGAGCTACAACCAACCCCTCGAGAAACCTCCGCGCATCAAAATTAACCATAAAAGCTACATTAAGTCCTTACCACTCAAATCAAAAGCAGATTCAGCTCAACCCTAAATCTCCAAAGACCACTTCTCAAATAAATAAATCCAATACTTTTTTTAAACCCCATCTGCTGAATAAATTGGAAACCAATTAGCTACCCAGCTGGCTGATTTAAAACACAATTCGAAACTCTAAAGAAAAACCCACAAACATCACGGCCTGGTTAGCAAAAACCAGTCCATGGTAAAATCGTTCGTAAGGCATCATTGGAACGGAAACTGATAACATAGCCCCCAAAATGAAGGTGGTAGAATAGCTCCAGAGACAAGAATTACAACAAAAACTAAAGTGTGAGTAAAATGGTCCTAACCTGGGATCCAAGAAGGTCGAACATATTGCGCACTGACTGCTTAGCAGCGTGAGATTGGTGGCGATCATCCTCACTATCGGTACCATCTCCTTCGGGAACGGGAGGCGGAAGAGGCTGTTGCTCTTGGAGCATGCGTTTGAGCATGCGGCCCGACATATGGCATGAATTTTGAAGGAGGTCACCAGGGGAAGAGGAAAGTGGTGACAGCAACGATTGACAATTGAGCACACCGATGGAGAAATTGGACGAGGAAGAAGGACGACCCCGGAGGACTGCACACACTTGCCTTGAATGCAACAGAGATGGATGAGTTCTGTGGACGAGGATCGGATGGTGGGGCTCCTTGCAAACCCTAGCCGAGATCTGAGCTAAGTCTTTTCACTGCGCCATTGTCTGTCTCTCTCGATTCCGGAGCTCCACCCCTCGTCCCCTTGCTCTTCACCAAGCACCGTTTCGCCACCATGGTTCGTCTTCTCTCACCCTCTCATACCCACACTATCATCTTCTGAATCAACGTGTCATTAGTTGATTTTGGGACCAGACTGTCTTGGTTTTCTAGGGTTTATTTGTGGTTAAGTCTGATTCATGGGATTGATGGGGACTGCATCCAAGTGGGTTTTGTGGAATGTATCCTTACAGTATGTATTGCTACAGATTTTTTTTGAATGCTTGCATGAAGAGGATGGGATTTCTGGGCAGGACCTAATTTATCGCCTTTGTACTATGCTGAGTATTGGACAAACGGTCTAATGCTTGAACGCGCCTCGTAAGTAGTGCCTTGTCCTAAGGCTTGCGGGTAGATCTGTTACCCGCGAGCGTGAGAGGAGTGTAGAGCAAAATGAGTTAAATGTGTACAAGGGAATGCCTGTTTTTGTGCACAAACTTGAAAACCCTGACAGCGTATTCTAAAAATTCTCTGCATTTCAGAACTATGTTTTCAAACTTGTCAAGCTTCAGTGACGAATCTGCGTCACTAAAGCTCATTGTTACTGGTGCAAAGGGTTCTGGAATGATGTTACGTGAGGTGTAGTGTGCGTGATAGATGGCTTAGTACGCCTTTGGAATCTGCTTCTTCATGTGAATAGCTTATTTTCTGTGGTGGATATTGATTATATTTCTAGTGGACATGGACTGCTATCACACCATATTCTTCATTCGGATATCGGACCGTTATATGAGGGCCTCATCAGCGCTTGAAAAGTTTTGGACATGGGACAATAGTGATTTGGGGCTTTTTATGAATAAAGTAAGTGACATGTACAATGCAAGGTTTTAGCTGACTTTGATGTTGGTGTGGAACAGGGACGTGTAAGGACCAAAACCGTGAAGAAGGCCTCAAGGGTCATGATCGAGAGGTACTACTCTCGCATGACCCTGGACTTCCAGACCAACAAGAAGATTGCCGAGGAGGTGGCAATCATCCCGTCGAAGAGGCTCCGCAACAAGATCGCCGGGTTCGCCACTCACCTGATGAAGCGCATCCAGAGAGGGCCAGTGCGCGGAATCTCTCTGAAGCTGCAGGAGGAGGAGCGCGAAAGGCGCATGGACTTCGTGCCGGAGGAGTCAGCGATCAAGACTGACGTGATCGAGGTGGATAGGGAGACGATCGAGCTGTTGGCTCACCTGAACATGCCCCAGCTGCCGGGAGTGGTGCAGCAGGCAGCCCCTACCGCGGGAGGAGGGTTCTTCAAGCCCCAGGGGGGAGGATACCAAGGCAACAGGAACAGGAATTAGATGATAGCGAGAGGTTTGATCATGTAGTAGCCAGGTTCTGTGCATGATGGATGCAGCTCCTTTTTCGTTGCTTGAAGACCATGTAGTTTTTCCCCCTACATCATTCAACTTGGCCCTGGGCAGAAAGTTCCCATGCCTGGCTGCTTCACCGAAATGATGTTGCATGTTTTTTCAACCAGATTCTGTTTACTGGATTCACTCTCATTGAAGCTTTTGACTGTACTCACTTCTGAAACCTCTAACGCTGTAATGCACAGATGCTTACCACTCGCTTACAGCTTCACGTGCACGAATTGGCCGTATGAATATAGCATGAACTGTTCGCATTCTGATGACTTTCTGTAATGTTAAAAAGTAACTACAGAATGATCTTAGTGTGAAGCGATGCCATGGGGATCAAACAGGAACCCCAGCAGTTATCTGCAGATTGCCTATCACTTGTTTGATATGGTCACCAAATATTGAGCTTATGCTTCTATAGCGGTCACAATTCTCCGACACCTAATAACAGTTGATGAAGCATGAAGTATGAAGTCATACTTAATTGCTAATTATGTGTAAGAAGTGTGCTAGGACTACTATGAACGTGGAAGCAGGGCACATGATCTAAACATGATTTGCAGATATCACTAGCTTATATTGTTATCAGCATAGCTTGTCTTACTGTAGGAGTGAGCCCCTCTTCACAATGGCATCACATCATCTCGTTTCACCATCCAGATCACCTTCTGCAAATTCCCTGCCATTGATTATCTACGGTTGAATCCATTAGGAAAATTGGGTAAATTCAGAGATTGTTTCAATTGTAATTCAACGGCTCAGTGCATCGCTTCAAATAATGTCAAATGCCCACTCAAAGCATGCCTGCAAATCGGCTGTAATGCTCCACCCAACTTCCATTTAACATTGTTGGTTGCTCTATGATCTCAGTTCTCTTATTATACACCATTTGTATTTTGAAAAATATAAATTAATTAATTAATAACCAAAGTAAGAGTTGCAACAATTTTCTTTTTTGTAAAAATATTAGTGCAATGTAAAAATGAATTAAAAAAAACTTCAACAATACTAATTTGAATAAGACTATTTTTTTATTTAAATATAAGTTAATTATAGGATTTTCTTTAAATAGTTTAATTAAATTTTATAAATATATATTTAATAAATATTCTTTATCTCTTTTAACGTCTATAAGAAAAAATATTAATAAAATAGGTATATTAAAAACCACAATTAGGTATTATAAAAATAATCAATAAAGAATTGCAATTTGTAATAAATGATTTAGAATAGTACAAGCATCACTATATATGTGGGATTTAGATAACAACAATTCCTCAAAATTTCGTGCATTAAGTCAGTAGCAAGAATATTGAAGTGGATATTGTTACCTAAAATGGTTGGCAAATAGTATAAATTATAACTAATAGGTCACAAAATTTTATTTGATATATATATTTTTTTGTTTACTTACAATTTAATTCTCTTTGATGATTTCAACTATATTAAATTTTCATTATCTAATGTGAGATAGATTTTTAATGTATCTAATAAAATTTATTGACACTTCAATTTTTCGTTGGTTAAAGATCAGAGAATTTATTTGTAATTTAGAAAGATAATTTTATTTAACAAAGAACTTGTATATATATATATATATATATATACATACATATATACATATATACATACATATATATATGTTCTTTAACCCCCCATCCAACATATGCCACCTTTGTTCAATACCTTTTAAACCATTTTATTGAACACAATTTTTGATTGAAATTAAAATAAAATGAAATAAAAAATAAAATAAAAAAATGTCAAATTGGTGGTGGGTTATGGTGGCAGTAGCAAAAAGTGTGGTTGGTGGGTTGTGGTGACAGTAGCCAAAACTGTGGTGGCAATACCCTATATATATCAGCACACACATTCATCTTTGTAAAGAGATGAATGGTCACTGAGAAGACTCTGTAAAGAATGTTAGTGAAACGTCTGCATTAATTGATCCAAGTTCAAAAGCAGCGGTTCGATTCGCCGGTTCGAGACCAGGCGTTCACGCTTCAGAAAGGAACTATGCACCTTATGATTTCCAAATAGAATGCTTGAAATTGTATGGTATTGAATAGAGGCTTTTCCCGATCCAGACTGTGACTCAAATCTTGGGAGCCAAGACGATGGATAGCAACACTGAAATACATTTCTAGCAGCATACAATCGTACATCCATAAAACAGAATAAAACAGGCCATGTTTCCGAACAAATGAGCCACTAGGTCCTTTGACTAGACAAAGAAATCACATCATGCGAAAACCAAATGTATTCCAAAGCTTAACCACGCTGGAGGCATTCATTTCTCCTGATCTAATAACAGTTGATACAATTATCCAGGACCACCGTTGTCAACACCTCGCATGAAAGATGAGGCAAATACATAAACATGACAAAGATAGTCATAGAAAGTCCGTTCAATCACAACGTAGCCGTATAACTGTATACAGAAAAAGGTCATAGCCGAATTCACACGAAAATATGTTATCATGAACTTTGTCAACATTGTCATGAGGAGCTGCATCCATCATGCACAGAACCTGGCTACTACATGATCAAACCTCTCGCTATCATCTAATTCCTGTTCCTGTTGCCTTGGTATCCTCCCCCCTGGGGCTTGAAGAACCCTCCTCCCGCGGTAGGGGCTGCCTGCTGCACCACTCCCGGCAGCTGGGGCATGTTCAGGTGAGCCAACAGCTCGATCGTCTCCCTATCCACCTCGATCACGTCAGTCTTGATCGCTGACTCCTCCGGCACGAAGTCCATGCGCCTTTCGCGCTCCTCCTCCTGCAGCTTCAGAGAGATTCCGCGCACTGGCCCTCTCTGGATGCGCTTCATCAGGTGAGTGGCGAACCCGGCGATCTTGTTGCGGAGCCTCTTCGACGGGATGATTGCCACCTCCTCGGCAATCTTCTTGTTGGTCTGGAAGTCCAGGGTCATGCGAGAGTAGTACCTCTCGATCATGACCCTTGAGGCCTTCTTCACGGTTTTGGTCCTTACACGTCCCTGTTCCACCACATCCACAGCACATTTATTCCTTAAGTTAGAAGCCGCAATTCAATTAAAAACGACCATTATTTTCCACCAGATACACTTCTCATAACTCACTTCGCAAGTACACATAATGTGATGTGAGGACCCAGCATAGGACTGGAGTCTATTGCGACATCGCAGACGAGGTCCACTAAGAGTCCAAATAATCTCTACCACAGGAATTACAATTCACACATGTGATGCCCCACGTGGAAGCACCTTGAAATGAATCCAGCGTCCAAAGGTAGCCTAAGGAAACGACTACAGACTCGAAGAACAAAACAAAAACTCCACTACTGAAACATTCAAATGCTCCCTAGCTCTCAAATGATCATCAGACTGAAGCGACAGCTTGACACTGCAATAGTCTGTAATGTCTTTAACATCAACAGCGCCTAACTCAAACTATAAAATCCAATCTAATGTATTCACGACATAAGTATGTGTCATCTCCAAGACATCAACCCACAGTCCTAAACCAAAATACAGGAACGAAAAGTCACAAATCGACAGCACGACCAACTCGTTATCATAAAACCCATAATTCACGACTTTTGCTCTACGATTCAAGCTAATATCAGCTTCTTCGTAGAGATGGACGAAACCACACAATCGTCCGATACAAGAAACCTAAAATGAACACCAAAACCAAATAACTCCAAAAAAAACGTCGGGATCATTTTCGCCTCGAATTAACCACCTCCCGCACGACAAACCGGCAAGCAACCCTAAGCCCAAAAATTCTGGAACTCAGATTAGCAAGATGTGAGCGGCATTCAGAACCAAAACAGGGTTTGTCTGAGTGGAAAATGAACAGAAAGGCATACCATGGTGGCGAAACGAAGCAAGCACACGCACTGGGGCGAGAGCTGGCGGTCCGGCGCGAGAGAGGGCAATCGACAATGGTGGTGCGGAAAGACTTCGCTTAACGCACGGCTAGGGTTTTGGTGGAAGAGAGGGCGAGCTCGGTCTTCGATTACCGTTCTTGTGCGCTGGTCACCGCGGGCGACGCAACTGACGACTGGATTCGGCGGGTTTAGGTCACCAGCTGGATTCGTTGGTTCATTGACGAAGAGGCCAAACAAAAGTCTAATGTAGTGTTTGATTTATCTTTTTGAAAGCATGTACTCGTTTCGTCCTTTACTTCATCTTTAGTAGCAAGCATTAGTCTTGTAAAATAACCATCTTACCAAAAAACACTATTATATTTTTTATTAAAAAAACTCAACGAATTGTTGGAAATGTTTTAATTGATGGATAAATTAATAAATTAGTTATCTATTTTTTATTTTTTTATTTTTGAATTTATAATTTTAATATATTTTACGAAGTATATCATAATTACACATAAAAAATTTGTATGATTTGTAAGATTAAGTGTAAAATTTATTTTTTTACTTAAAAATATAGGTATGTATATATTCTTTTACTCTTATTATTTGTTTTAAATAAAATTTTGACTAAATTATAGGTATCGACCATGTGTATGAATATATATATATATATATATATATATATTATTACATACATGCATAAATAATATAAAGAAATGCATGCAAGAGTAGATAAAACAAAAATAATTATAATCATAACAATAATCAAATTAATCATTGACAAATTGGTTACGAAACAACCATTCTTTTTCTTATTTGTTGCTCATTAGCTACAAAATACAATTCAGGCTTCATTGCTTTAAGTTTGCATTTGTTCTTTTCTTTTTTCTTTTTTTTTGTTTCTTTTCTTTTCTTTTCTTTCATTCTTTCTTTCTACGCTCTATATTCCAATAAATAAAATAAAAGTTGAAAATTATTGTTATTGAATTTAGAGTAGACTAATTCCAGATAAGAGGTTAGTGAAATGTTAATGATGTGCCTGATCTTGTTCTTTTCCATCATCACCATTTTGATTACAATTTAAGCCTAAAACCATTCTGATTAACTTGCAAAAAGTAAAAGCCGATGAGTTTGCACAAATAGAGTTGTGTTGCTTAAGGAAATTGTAAAGGTGCATGAAAGTAAATCAATGAGTCATTAATTCAGTTTTTCTTGTTAAAATTCTTTTACAAGTAAAAAACAATCTAAAAAGTAAAATATATATTTTGTCATTAGTTGTAGATAGACCAATTACTCTTGTTTGTTATTATCATCTATTATTGTCTCAAGTTAATAAATTGCATTGAAAAAGAAATTTATATTTATCAATGTCAATATTTGAGCACAAAAATTATTCATGTTAATCAAATTCATCATAAGAACACAATAGATATAATTAACAAAATAAAAAATAGTTTTTAATTAGAATTTCTGATTAAATACACGAGTATATTTTTGTAGTTTTTAAAGATTCCAACTTCAATTTCATATAATCATGACACATCACCAATTATATAAATTTCACATGTATAAGAAATTACCACAAAGCTAAAGCTGTGCTTGTAACTTATGATGCATAACATTTCAAAATTGTTATTTTTTCAACATGGATAGCTTTTTAATTCTCATTGTTTTTATACAATTTCTTTTTGGTCTTAAGATAACCATTTATTTTGTATATATTTTTTCCATTCTAAAATATACACATACCTTTTTTTTATTTTTTTATATGTGTGTGTATACATATAAATAAGTGTAGGATGTAAGAGGGAGAAAGAAAATCAATAAAAAGAAATAAAAATGTTATCATTTCCGGAAAAAATTAAAAAATTAAAAAACCTTTGTAGATTTCTAACAAGGTAATCATCATAGTTTTTTTTAATGTGTCTATTAATACATATGTGCATGTGACACATTGTATATGAAAAATGAAAATACAATGTTAATTGCAATATATATATATATATATATATATATATTTGTGTGTGTGTGAGAAAGGTAATAGAACCTGTGTTTTAAATGTACAATGTGGAAGAGTGTTCTTTTGAATCAATGTCTTGATTAGGAAATCAGTACAATAAAAATCAAAACATTTAAGGGGTCTTTGTGCTTACAAGAGAAGGTGAGAGGCTGCACTTTTTTAATCCTTTGTCCGGTTGAAATTGAAAAGTCTCTAGATTTTAGCCAATAAAAGAATTTAAAAAATGTGGCCTCTCACCATCTTCTCTGAGTACAATCAGACAATATTGCATGTAACATTGAATAACATCACAAAATAGTTATAAAATCAACATTATGCAGGTGGCTAATTTTTATTCTTAGAGAAGCAGAAAAGATTCAGCCAATAATAATAATAATAGTTTGTGAAGAATGTGTTATTTAAAAGAATAAAAATAATATAATAAAAGCATTGAAATTCTCCAACAAATCATAGTTAATTGAAAGTTGGATTATAATCAGAATTAGTTTAATTCCGCAGAACAAGCCTACAAGTGAAAATACGATATATGGTGATAGTAGGAGTGACGTGGAAATATGAACATACACTGCTCTGGAATAGGTTAAGACTGCTTGGAACAACAGCTGTGTCTGCGGGGCTCAAGACCGTGCCCCCACGGCGACTCTGCCCATGTCACGCCAACCGGAGACCGCGGGTCCCCAGGATCCTCCCAAAACCCTAGCCGTGTGCAAAGCCCATTCTCTTGCGCATCGCCACTGCTTGACTCGCAGCGCCGGAGCGCCATCTCTCGTTCCCGCGCGCCCGTCGTTGCCTCGTTCCGTCAACATGGTAATGCTCTCTCGCAAACGCGGCCTCCAGTGGTGCTGTTGTCTCGCTCTCTTTCGAGTAGTCCAACTTGCGTGACAATGGAGCATTTCGGCATTTTTAGGGTTTGGTGGAATGACTAGAGCGTGCAGCATGTATCGGAACTCTGTAATGGATAAATTAGATGGCGTCCATCTTAGGTTTGGGGACAGTGTTTATGTAGTTTTGTAGAAAGGGCTAGCGTCTGTTATACCATCAATAATTATTTGGGTTCTTGGGAATTCATGGTTCTGCGGTGCGTAATGATCCTCTCTAGTTGCGGATGTCAATTATCTCCATTGCGGAGTCATTGTTGATACAGCATTGCTGTTGATGTGTCAAGAGGAAAAGAGTGTGAGCCTTGCAGTGTGTAGTGTCGAAATTTTCCAGGAATGGTCTTTGTGTTGGGATACGTATTGGTTGTAATGGTGCTGTTCCATGTTCTTTTTTTTGGCAGACTAAGCGCACGAAGAAAGCCGGAATCGTTGGGAAATACGGTGTGTTCCGATGTCTCTCTTGGTATTCATGGATATGGTTCTAATTAGAGTCCTGCATATGTGCGAAATGTCTGTTGTTTTGGAATCTGAAGTTTTCATTTGGCTGTCGTATAGCACACCAGCCTCTGCATTTAGGTTTCTGAGGATGTTCACCTCTTATTGTTCTTGCAGGTACCCGATATGGTGCCAGTTTGAGGAAGCAGATCAAGAAGATGGAGGTCAGCCAGCACTCCAAGTATTTCTGCGAGTTCTGCGGGAAGGTTAGTCTCAGTTGAGACATAACGTAATATTTTTATTGAACGCACTGATGCATGCAGTGACGTCCTAATTAGGAAATTTAAATTGCATCAGCTCGCAGTGTAATGTCGTAGAGATGACTGTACGCCTGGGTTGCATTCTTATGTTCATTGAGGTGGTTTATTGTTGGATTTGATCTCTCAAATTCTAATTTCGTGTATTTCGTTCTAGTTTCTACCGGATGGACAGGAGGTGTGCTCATCTAAGTTTCCTGAAATGTCCTTTGTTTTTTCAGTTTGCAGTGAAGAGGAAAGCTGTCGGCATTTGGAACTGCAAGGACTGTGGCAAGGTTAAAGCTGGAGGTGCTTACACCTTGAAGTAAGTGAAATCTGCACTTTGTGATTTACTATTGAGCACTTTATTAGGTTGCAGTTCTAGGAAGCAAATGTAAAATACCTAATTCAAAGCTACGCACCGTGCAAGCAAGTAATTTTTAGCAGCTCACTTATCACATTCCAATCACACTTTGGTGATCTGACGATACATTGTTTGTTACAGCACGGCTGCTGCAGTCACTGTGCGTAGTACGATCAGGCGTTTGAGGGAGGCTACCGAGAGCTAGACTGTCAAACTATTATAGCCCTTTAAAGCTCCTTCTATTCATTTGACGGAAGGCTACAGTGCTTGCCATTTGAATATGACATAAGCTCTCATTGAGGCTTCTTTTCCTTCGTGCCTTGGGAGTGTTTGCAAATCTTAATGTAAGCTGATATCATTCTCTTGGATGTGAAATATGCGATGATTCATGAATTGAACAATTGCTGCAAATAGTTTCAACACGAGGTGCTTTGCACTGTTAGAATTCCTTTCTTGCATGATTGCCAGAGAATTCTCGCTGTAAGTGCGAATCGTACCATTGCAATCAAGATTGGTGAACAGTGTGCGGCTCGTTTTGTGCTCCGACGATTTTTCAATACAGAACAGTAATTAAAACTAGTTTCTGTTACTAAAGAGAATATTATTGCACTGTCTATATGCGACTATTGAATGACTTTAAAACATGTTGAAAATCTGTATTGTTGATACAATCTCTTGATGAATACACCTTGAGCTGGAACATAATTGTTCTTTTACAAGAGTGCAATCCGGTCCACCTTAGATAATCTATGTCCGGGAATGCAGCAGAACAGCTGTTATGACATCTTATCTCTTGCACCAAAAACGAGGTATACGAATTAGGTTGGGAAAGAGCCAATCGGTTACTCAAGCTCCGCTGGATAAATGAACCCACTTCGGTTTATGTTTACAGTATGCATTCCGTAGCACACGTTGCTGTTTCGGATCAGCTCAGTGTAGAGCTTTTATTCAGCATTGGGCAAGCTTGCACAGTAGTGGTTGATCAATTGTAACAAAACCCGTGTGACTATTCAGAAGACCTTGTTTATCTGCCCAGGAACCTCTGCACTTTGCGAATCGTTTACATTATCTTAACATGGTATCCTAGCTCCTCATTGTTGATAAAACCCTTCAGGCTTATTTTTTTGCTTGAAGACAGGAACTAGATTCTTATGGATCAATCAGCTAAGCACACAATAATTTGTCATGGTGATTCTTCTTAATCTGGTATGCAATTCTGGCAAATCTACAACTGGAATAGATTAAAAACTTTTTAGGATAATACTCTTTGGGCTGCTGGACACATAGTCTCATGGAGGAAAAGATTTTTCCGTCTAGACACGTCATCAATGTTAGCTCAAGCTATTAGTATTTTTTCATTTGGTTCCTGATATAAACAAACAAATAAATATTAAAATCTTAACTAGAAAGTATTTGATCCAAAAGGATATTAAGTACACCCATTTGATACTAGTAGATGGATTTCAAAAACATTATACTTACATAAATATGAACAAGTTTGTAAAAGTTATACATCAAACTTTAATTTATATTGCAAAATATTGATATATTAGATATTAAAGTTGATTATTACATAAGATTTTCAACTTGTAATAATTTATCTAATCAATTGATTAATTGTTATTTGATCCTTAAGCAATAAAGATGTTTAAAATTCATCTTATGTATTTATTTTTGTATATCTAGAATTTTAATGTTAAACAAGAATTTTTTAAATTTATATGATGTTATTAATTATGTCTTTGTGTTAGAGCCTTAGACTCATTTAATTTTATTAATTATTATTATCATTAATTTATTTTGCAAGAAAGAAGATGGAAAAACTTAAATGGTATAAAAAATTTAAAAAAATTCATGGTAGGGCAGGCTATGTTTACATTTGAGTGAGCTAATAAAGAGATACAATTCAAGATAAATTGATTAAATAGGTTGACTTGGAGGATATAATCCTTCTTAAATGGACTTTGTTTTTATTTAACTCTAGAATACTTAATTCTTAAAGAAATTAAAAAGCCATGTCTTTATTCCAGATAATTTTTTATTAATCTAAGCTAAAATATTATTCTAAATTATATTTTTATATTCAAGCATAGGTCACTACATCATACTTAGCAACCTTTCACTTGTTTATGTGATATTGCTTAAGATCTTTTAATTTTTTTGTAATCAATTTTTAAAATTATCATTTTATATTTAGATTATAAATAGATAACATTAATATTGATAAAAACCAAATCTTTAATGGTAATAGAAACAAGAAGAGGAATGAGAGGAAGAAATAAAGACAATAATTTTTCCAAATCTAAATATCAGATACAATTATTTGATTCCAAATGAGCAAAAATAAGATTTTTTTTTTTTTTTTTTTTTTTTTTTTTGTATTTTAGTTTATTCTAATAATCTATTTAAATTTAATAATCTATTTAAATTCTATAAAAACCTTTGTATATTAAAAAATTTAATAATCTATGTATATTAAAAAATTAATGTATATTAAAAAATATTAACATATGTCAAAAACCTTATCAAAAAAACCTATGTATATTAAAAAATATTAGTCTAAAAAATATAAAACATATTCTAATTGTATATTTTTTTGGTAAAGTAATATATATTGTTTTTAAATCTAATACATTGAAGACTTTATTATAATATTTTTATAACTTCTATGTAATTGAACTTCAACTTTTTTTCTTTTGTGTTTTTAATGAGATCATAAAATAAATACTAATAAAAATATGGATTGAATAAAACATACACAAAGAATTCTAGATACAAAAAAGATAAACAAATATAAATATAAATAATAATAATAATAATTTCATAATAAATTTATTACAAATTTATTTAATTAAGTAGCACATTAATTATTCAATTGCATATATATATATATATTTGATTCAATCTAAAAAAGATATATTATGAATTTGTACTTTTCTTATAAAGTGTATAAAATTTTGCTAAGTTTGAATATAAAGAAGATATAAAAAACTAAAAACTAAAATAAAAAATAAAAAGAAAAAACTACGTGGTTGTATTTAGATCAACCCACATTATTTGTACCAAATACTTGATTTTAAAAAATATTGATATCCGAAATCTAATCCTATTTAAATTGAGATACTATTTTTACTTGACTATTACATTCAATATCAAATTAACTATTTAAATTTTTTTTATAATTTTGACTTTATTATTTTATTAATTATAAAGTCAAATTTTTAATTTTTAAGATAACAGGTTAACAAGAAGGTTGGAAATAGCAACCATAATTATCAAGTTTATTTATTTTGGTAAATTTATTTAACATACACTCATCAAATATTAAATGCAATTTTGTAACAAATAGAAAGAAAAAAGAAAAAGAAGAAGAAAAAAAGGGACACAGATACAAACAATTTCCTGTAGTGAACCTTGTGAACAGGCACTAATATTTACCTACAAACACGAGCTTGGGGAATATAAAAAAATTCCCAAATCTTTCTACATTTTCTACAATGGACACAGTGTCCGTCCTTTATTCTACATTGCCTTTGAATTCCAAAGGGGGGCACATGTTAAATTAAAAGAACATGGTGCTTGAGGACAAGCCCTCCATTTTAAACCCATAATGCAAAGAGCCTTGAATCCGGGGCTAAAAAACAGATAAACCCAGCCCCTACAATGTTGAGTTGTGGCCACTACCCAATTGTGTTGTGCATCCAATGCCAAGTTCCCAAGCAACTGCTGATCCTGAATTAGCAACTCTCTCTCTTTTAAGCAGATCACCTTAATCAACACTAACTCCATATATATATATATCATGTTGGAGTCATTTCATGTTGAAGCCTCCAGGTCTAACTGATTCTGGTGTCTACATACACACATACACACCATGTCCCTGCAGTAACGGATCAGTTTAATGGAGTTGACAGCGAGAATGTATGTGGACCTTAAGCTAGTTTGATGTGTGATCTGAATGGACTCTTGACACACTCGGAGACATCAACTTCACAACCCTAATTTGTACAAGATCAGAAACAAAAGTGAGGCGTCGAAGGTGCTGCATGATACCGCAGTGTGTGTGTGTGTGTGTATGTCATGTTGGACCAACTATGCGGTGCTCCGTTTTGTGCAGTGCTGCTGTTACATCCGATTCGTGGAGAGGTTCGTGGCCAAACGGATCTTCTTCACTTGTTGCGAGAGTTCAGGTCTTGGAAGATTGGCATATTCGATGAGTACGATCTCCCACTTCTCTCACTGTGAACATCTCACTAAGTTCTGGATTCTTCGCCATCGTCATCGTGGAGCTATGAACGATGGGCGTTTCAAGTTGGATCCTGTGTTGTAGCAGAATTGGAGGGGCTGCTTTTCATCGGCGGTAGCCCGAATCAGTTTCGCTGCCCACGTCGATCAGTCTACGACACTGAGCATGGGCCTCAATAGTAGACGACCATATTCACCGCACAGTCAGATCGAGGTCGAACTCCCTCTGCCGCTGATCTTTGTACAATGTATCGCCGAATTCCGGTAAATCCCTTAGGCGAATCATCTTGGCCGACGAGCTCGGCATCGATGCCCCTTATGGTGGTCCCACTTGTACTGCCCTTCGGATCTTTCGTCCCGGGGGACGGCAATGCAACCACCTCCACTCAAGCGTTACAACTTGGAGCTGCCTGATGCATGGAAGAACAACCCAACCCAGTTGATGCTATCTCCCAGCTGTTGAATTATTGCGGCGATTGCTCGATCGCATTTGACTTGCCTCGGAGTGGCTGCAGGTTTGTCTTGACGACGAAGCACAGTGTCAGTTGACCTGGCACAAGTACTTACCGGATGGCTTTTTATCAGGAGATTCCGAGAGCTTGTGTGTTGTGAATGATACCATGTTAGGAACATGCTGCGGTGAGCAGTCGATCATGATAAGAGAGTACCAGGAGGCAATTAAGAGAGGAATGATTTATATACGTGAAGATGACGTAGATTTTCTGTGGCAATTGCGAATACATTATTTCACGATGCATGAGGGAGGTTCAGAACTGTAGACCAATCTTGTTTTTCTCTCGTTTCGGTATTCATCCAGGCGAATGCGGGCAAACAATTCACTGGGGCTACGTGAAAGGAGAGGGTCAAGGAAGAGGTCGTGGTTATCCACAAGGTGCATTGTGTCAGCCGTACCGCTTGTGGGGTCGGCCATTCGCGAGAAAGAGAGTGGTTAGTGTGTAGAAAGTTGGATACGGTTAGGTTTGAGGCTGTTTACAAGAACTCGCAAAAAATTCTTCAGAATGTTTCGAAGATGGGATGGAACACTAGCCTCGGTTTTGCACCGAGACATGTCCATCATCAAATTGATAACATCAAATTTCAACGGCTCTGAGTTCAGTAAGTGAAATTCTTTAATAAATTCTGGACAGTTCTCTTCAAGTTTCTTTTGATCTTTGACATAAAAGTATGACCTAGTCCTGCGATACTTCTCTCGCACTTTTCGAATACTTGCAATCTTCGTTGACGTTTTAGAGTATTCTAGATCCTGGAAAATTAATCAGAAATATGCTACTGTAAGCAACATGCTACGGTAGTGGAAACAAATTCCCTTGTGCCTTGCACGATGGTGGGGGTAGTTTCTGTGCGGTTACGAGCCTATGATAAATACATCAGTATGATTCTCTCCGCCTTCGGCATTGTAATTAATTATGGACCACTTGAAGATGCGGTTGCAATAAACTATTTTGTTATGCATGAAATGAATTTTACTGCAACTATACGTCACGAGAATGGCTTTTATAGATCCTTTGTCCAGTTCCCCCTCAATGGCTAGAAAATAAACAGATATCAACACCTTGCTTATCACAATGTGTTTATTTGTATAAACTTGAATCTGCTTATGTGCTTACATACCCAAACCACGTAGTCTGCCTTTATTTGTGTCGGAATTAGCCTGCAGGAGCGATTCAATTTTCTGCTACCCGTGTCAACTAGTTATGTGATTGTATACCACACTTAATCATGCTTTTCTTTTGATGGGATCACCTCACGAGACACTTTGTTTACAGAATCCATGTCTTTCATCTGGTACGTGATGCAGACCAACCACACATGAAGTGTTAAGAGTGGCCCGATCCTCCTTGTTCTCCTCCTCCTACTCCTCCGATGATGATGATGCCGCGTTAAGTCTGTATGTACAACTGTATCATTCTGCAAGCTGTGGGACGCCACACTGTCTGATGAAGCTTCAAACAGACATCGTCGTTTAACATCCTTCACGATTCAGTGCACTGCACGCGCTCTACCTTGCAAGGTATTAGCGAGACGGATACGGTTCAACAAAATGACCTCTCTCGTGAAGATTGTGTTCGGAGTCCTGGGTGAGTCCCGCTGTGACCAAATGCCTGCTTCGTGAAGACATCGATTTCATGAGTAGCATGACTTCTTAACGCTTCAACTACTCAAATGCAGAGTAAATGGAATAGAAGTCTGGTTATTTATTTATTTATTTATTTTCATCAATTCATGTATCCTTAAAAACAAACTATATAATAGTTATTGTATTGTATGGTAGGGATGATTCAGGATCTTTCATCATTGAATCACTAACATATGTTATATTTAAAAATTTACTAGAATTAATCTCATTTTTTCCATTTAATTTTATTAAGGTAATATATGATTATAAAGGCATATATATATATATATATATATATATATCCATATGTATACACCACTAATTCTGTCATTTATTTTTTCATTTCATGCATGAGATTTTATATTTTAAACAATTCAGAAAAGAAAATGCAGTGAGCATCAACAATTCGTGATTTTTTATCAACTCTAACAGAACTTTCCAAAAAAGAAAAAGATCTAACATTAGTGATGGTAATGAAAAGAAATTCATTTTAAAGTAATGGTGGTTTGGTCACACAAAGAATGCTATATAGATTACAAATTTACTCGATTAATAAATGTTTTGTGATAATTATACATACATGTCCATAAGTCTCCGCTTGTGGTTAAGGCTTTCACGGTTAAGGCTTTCTCGATTGTAACGTCAGTAAACGTCACAAAGAACGGATGGTTCCCAGTAATTTCTAAGTAGCAATTGTGCATAGAGAGAAATGGAACAACTCGTTCAATCCTTTGCTAACATCTGATCAATTGTTTGTTGAATGTGTGAATATGCGCGTGGCAGGTAACATTACTGCCGCATTTTTATTCTTGTCACCAGTGTAAGAATCCTAAACCTCCTACAGCTAATCATAAACACGGAAGTTACGATCTGTTGTAGGAAGGTTACATGTCATTCCCGGTAGAATGTGGAATTTTCTTGCCATTTCCCATCAGCGGATTCGCTGTAACCTCACACATCAAATCTTGTCTACGAATCACTGTTCCAGCTTCTAGACTTTGCCATGTGTTCGTTGTTGATATTATCAACGTGATAGCTTCCTTTACTTCTGAAGCGTCGATGTAACTGAAGGAGAACTGAGGTTTCGGTGACGTCCTTGCAGGCCAACATTCTGGAGGATTGTGAAGAACCGGAAAGTGGAGGATTTTTCAGGGATGCCGTATTTAACAGCGGCGCTCAACACCTGTTTGTGGACTCTCTACGGCCTCCCTTTTGTCAGTTTTCAAGTGCTGGTGGTCACTGTAAATGCCGCTGGCGCTGGCCTTGAGATTTCCTACATCATCATCTACCTGATTTACTCCGAGGGGAAAGCTAGAGTACGTTACACGTCTTAGTCTGGCTAAGTATTATGTCCTAGTCCAACTAGTTGTATTGAGACAATCTTTGTTGTATACCATACTGCACTAACATGCCGCCTGTTTCGTTGTGTGTGCAGATGAGGGTGGCGAAAATTTTCGCAGTTATGGTTTGTGGCTTCATCCTCATGACAGGACTGGTCCTGGGCCTGGTCGATAGTCTCGACACTAGGAGAACTATTCTGGGGGTTATGGGAGCTTCTCTGTCCTCGCTTTTGTATGCAGCTCCTCTCACAATCATGGTGCGTCTCGTAACTGTTCACACATTTTTGTCGCAAAGGCTCCATTGTACCCAGAAGCCATGCATTCTTTGTAATGACGTCCATGTTTGATGGTGCAGCGAGGGTGATCCGGACGAAAAGCGTGGAGTTCATGCCTTTTCTGCTGTCTCTCTTCGTCTTCTTGAACAGTATCACTTGGACAATCTACGCAAGTGTTCCTGAGATCGACCTTTACATCCTCGTGAGTATTCTCTGCAACAGTGTCTTGGTTAAAACTTGATGAACATGTTTTTGTCTTCTCAGCTTCTGTGTGAGCGTGTGGGCGTGGGTGGTTTAGTTTACGAATGATACACGCATATCTCTTTTTACTGTACTGCGAAACATTCTCTGAAACCATGCTCCATATCCAGATTCCGAATAGACTTGGACTGCTACTGGAGACAATACAGCTCATCCTGTACGCAATGTACCGCGGATCAACTCCACGGAAGCCGTCCCTTCCATCTTCCAGTCACAAACTAGCAGTGGAGACTCCACCCCAGATTGCTCCTGCTCCAGATTCTCTAGATACCGAGGCAAATCAGCCCTCAGGCCTTGGGAATCAGAAAGCGCCTGAAAATGTATAAAACAATCAATGCAAGTTTCATGTGCTTGTTCCTCTGCAAATAGATCACTCTTGTAATCACCTTCCAGCGTAAACAGTGTTAATATTCAGAACTTAAGCAAAATACCGAACAATAACACTTCCCGCAAATATTGACTGTTCATTACGATAACGCGCCGACTCATTCTAACATCAGCTAATCATCTTCCATATCAAGCATTGAGAAGCATCTGGCTCAAAAACTCCCAGATCAATGACATGGATACTTCGGCGCGGTATGGGAAAACCTCGACCACTGGCAAGCACGACATTTCAGACCGTCAGTAGTGAGAATCCACAGCATCACTGAACTGAGCGACTCCGACCCACTCCGACCCACTCCGATTTAGATCGAACCTGGTATCCACAGAACTCAGTGCCTGCTGTCCCGTGTTCTAGATCCTGCTAATCCGCCGCGTCTCGAAAGCGTCGGCTGAGTACCCAGTTTCCGAGAAGGGGGAGGATGCGCTCAAAGGCAGACCATGTGCCGCAGAGCAGCAGCAATCAGTCAGTCTTGTGACCAAGTCCAGATCTTTGCCAGCTGATGGTGTTTCGATCCATACTGCGAGGCCTTGATCGGATCTCTGCGGAGCTTCTCCATCCACAGGGACAGTCGCCAGTGTGCCAGATCTCTGCTGTAAGGGTCTTGACGTCGACATAGATTCCGTTTGCCTCTAGGGTTGCAGCTCCACGATAGCTTGTTTTTCTTCACTCAAGCAGGAGCTGATAACAGTAATATTGTTCTGGATTCAATGCCTAATATATTCTGATTGGAAGGGTAACATACTGTCCCAGACGATGTTTATATCCCATGAAAATTTCTGACAGGAAACCATTTTTTTGCATGGACATTGTTGCGATTGTTGCAGTGTTTTTGTCTTTTGAGGTCAGATGAAAGAATAGAGACAGATGAAGACTTGATTGGATAAAGTTGTGTATGGTGTCAAGGAAAATAGAGTCATGGTTTTGTATTTTGTTGAAGAAATGAGCTCGTTGTTTCTTTTTCAGCGGATCAAGCATTCAAATAAGAGCTTCAAGAAATGGAAAAGTTGTTTGTGGCCATTTTGAGGACATTGATTGATCATTTAGTTGGTCTTTTATTAGAAGCATTTTGTGGAGTGGTGTGGTAATATGTATTATACATGTTTTCTTTTTCAGAGCGAATGAAGTATATATGCAGTTCACCAATGAACTTCTAGTTATGTTCTACATGATTTCAAATGTTTATGATTAAAAAATGTTTATAAAATGTATCAGATTGATTTTTACAATACAGTTACACTCTAAAAAATTGCAAAACTGCAAAAAAGATAAAGTCACAAAATAAAATCTTGCAAAATATTTCTATATTATAAACAATGGTACGTGCACAAATGTTTTCCTTCAATTCCATAAACAATTGGGTGTATACAAGTTAACAATTGCCTGTAATGTATTAATAGAGGAATAAAGTAGCAATTGTAAAGAAGTCAAAAATCAAAGTTGTTAAATTTGATTAAGTACTAAGTCAATACAAATTTAGCTAATATGAAAAACAAACATAGCTATAAGTATAGTTTTCTTACACTAATATTAAGGATAACATAGATAAAGAATAAAAATAAAAATATCATTTTAAAATATAAAACTTTAATAAAAATCTTGCATATATATATATATATATATATATATATAATAATAATAATTTTTTAAAAATTAAAAATTAAAAAATATATTAAAAATAAATATTAAATTTTAATAATTATTTGAATAAGATAAGTTCTATCTTCAAAAATTGTATCAACAATAATCACTTCCAAATAGTTAACTTTATAATACAAAATTAGAATGATATATCTCATTTTATAATAGTGACAAGAAAAAAATAGTTATAAATTAATAATCACATATATATATATATATATATATATATATAGATAATAATAAAAAATCATAATTATACTTTAATATTAAAAGTAGAAAAAATCATAATCTTACATTAATATTAAAGATTTTTTAAAATAAAAACATGATTAGAGATACAATTATAGAAATTAGAAGAGGTTGTATAATATTTTAGAAAAAATCTAAATACACCGAAATTATAATTGTATCTAAGTATATATATAAATATATATATTTTAATATTTAAAGTTTTATTGATATTATTGATTTTTTATTTGTAATAAAAAAATATATAAAATTTAGATAGGAAGTATCAATCTAAAAGAAAAAAAATAAAAACGCAACAGATTATTCATCTATTTTAGAATATATTATTTATAATATGCATTTATAAGACATCAAAAGTGTTGGAGACAAATTCAAAAAATAAAAAATGAAAAATGAAAGAATATAGATATGCAATAATGTACTAATTCCATCAAATTGAAGAGGAATAAGAGGTAGAACATGCACAATATTGCAAAATAAGGCAAATAGTACAAGTAGCCAATGGTTGCAAAGAAGTTGAGTTAATCTATGCTTGTGAAGCACATCATTGCATGTAAGACTAGAAATAATGAATAGAAGGACTAAAAATTTAAATATTTTTAATTCTTATATTAAACATTGGATATTGATTCTATTTCAATCTTTGTAAAGTAAATTGCATTACCATGTATAAGTTCTTATTCATTTTTTAGGTTTTAAAGACAAATATTTAATATTTTAAAAAATAATAAAAAGTACACTAAATACAATGCTAAGAAATAGATATCTAAAAAGTCAAATGGATGTTTTTAAAAAATCCAAGTAAAATTAGCCTATTTACAATCTTATCCTTGAGGCATTTAAAAATTAATTAATGATTAATTAATTGAAGAGCAACACTAAATCTTGTATGAACTACATCCATTTATATAATTTTATTTTTGTATTTGCATCTTTAGAAGTAAAACAAAATTGAGTTCTAACAAATATGTAAAAAGATTGTTTTTCTTTTTTTGTGTAATAATTTGTTTACCATTATATAAAAAGTTTCTACCATTAAAGAAATTTAATCTATTTGTAATGAAATTAGACACCAAAAGATCCCAATTTTTTAAACAAAATTTTATATAATATTGTATCAAATCAATAAAAACAAAATAAGTAAGTAAATAACATTTTAATTAACATTTATTTTTCTACCTTTAATCACTCCATTCTACAACCTACAATTCATAGATTAACAATCAAACAAAGAACACACTAATTCATCTCTATCAACTTATGCAACCTTTTAACTTCACTTCACCATGTATGCAAATCACATGCTTTTCGGAATGATTCAATAGGCTACATATTTTCAAAGCATGAGAACAAGTAATCGGGGTTTCAACTCAACCGTAGCAATGTGCTCCACCTTAAAAAAACAGTCATCCGTAATGAGAATTTTTCACACTGCGCGTGACATAAACATTGGAAGCTCTTCACGGCCAACCCAGAAAAAAACAGGCAAAACTTAATCAGGTAGCAACCTAGCAAATAAAAACCCGGAGAAACACCTAATCAGAGCCAAGTACAGCAACTGCCTAACAAGTAAACAAAGCCTTTGACCCTCAACTCAAGCCTGAATCCAAACTCTTACCGACACATGCACGCTAGTCAAGCAACCGTTGATCCGAACCGTCCACGTAAACTTTTTGTCAGCTCGGCACTGAGAATGCTATCCTCAAATACTTGCGCTCGCGCTGCAATCCATCCAATCCACCACACCTTCAGCAAGCCACTCTCCGATCCGAGCGGGTTTAGACCACTAGCTAGTTTCTGGAGAAGCACGCGGAGCACAGAAATCTCTATCCTGTACTCTGACCACGGCGCTACTTGCACTTCACAGCATGTAAGTATGCGTGGAAACGAGAAGGCACGGAGGTTTCAGCGAGTGCAAGGCAAGGCAAGCAACTGTGGGTGAGGCCAGGCCAGGCGAGGCTTTGTGTGCTTAGCTCTTGTCATGCCGAGGATCAACTCACACAGAAATCGATGCCAATTGTATCCTTGATATCACAGGTCTACAACTAGGACTTGATTCTGGATGTTTGAACACTACAGATGGGTCGTCGCACCCCGATGCGGTCTTTGTAGAGCACTTTGCCATTAGAGCTATGATACAAGACAAAGGTGATCCATCACCATCTGCGGAGTTGACTGCCTGTGACCAGACTAGATCTATCAAAGTTACTTTGTTTAATTATTGGTATTTTTTAATAATTTTTCATGTTGGCCAATTGTAATTTTCTTTAGTATAAACAGATAACTTTACAGATCCTTAACAGTCACCATCTCAACTGAATATTGCATCACAAAATGGATTTGCAAAATCAGGAGGTGCCAATGAGGCCCCATAACAATGCAATTTTAGAATCATTTCTATTGGCCAACGTAAGCGTAAAGTCTTCTGTTTCCAACTCCCATGCTATAGTTGAACAAGAATAGACTCATATGTCAATGACAAAGGTCAAACACAAGGTAATTGAGAAAACAAAGATTCTAGCAAAAGGAAAGGAAAGATTTTTCAAGGTGACCTAATATGGTGGTATTATTTTGTAGAGCAATCAATATATCTATAATTTGAAGGATTTGCAAAATCAACTCCACTATGATTTTTTTTTTTGCCTTGTAGAAAATGATCATGGTACACAACATATTTATAATGTGAAAAACAAGGTAGCTTACTGCTTGAAACATATAAATAATAATTAAGAACTTTCTGTCAAATGTATTGAGTAACTTGGTCTTATAATATTGTAGGAATAAAAAGTCATATGGTGTAATGACACTGCACTGCAAGAGGGGTAAGCAAGTGTGATTTGGCAAGACAAAAAATCAGGAATAAGAAAGAAACAAAATTATTGTGATAATAATAAAGATGGCCTATTACAAAGGAAAAATCTTAAAATGCAAAAGTTACAATATATATAAGTAGTAAAGTATAAAAAACTATAAAATTTTAATTAAAGTGAATAAAATATTAAAGTTAATAAGAAGCAATTGAGACCAAAGATAAATCTCAAAATTAAAAGAAGAAGTAATGATTTTTGAGAACAAACAAGAAGAGATTCATACAAGATAAAAATTGAGGATAAGAATATGAATAAATTTAAAAATAAAACAAGATTAGAGAAGTAATTTTTTAAAAAAGAAATAATTTTGATAATTTTAAGGAATAAAAAATAAATGATCATTTTTTAAATAGAATTTGTGCAAATAAATATTATAAATCTTATTAAAGAATATAAAGTATTTGTTCATTAATATATTATTGAAGTTTAGTTCTAGTCAAATCCAAACAAAGAAATTATAAAAAATATGTTTGAGATGAAGAATCAATATCAACATTGATAAGTTAAGATATTGTTGTGAAGAATCAAGATTAATATTATAAAAAGAAGATATTTGCAATGAAGAGACAATTACAAAATCTGATAATATAAGAATTAACCAAGATTGTATTAGATCAAAGTTTCAAGGATTTATTAACCAAGTAAAATCTCTTATACAAATCCAATTTCTTAATTATCCAATTAAAGTATTTCAAGTTAGATTTATTAGAACTTTGCTCAATGTTGATATATTGCCAAAATACCAATATTATGATTATGCAATTGACTTTTAAAAAGAAGCTCAACCACCACTTGGTCCAATTTATAACTTATTAAAAAAGAAGCTTGTTGCTTTAAAGAAATATATTGAAAAAAATTATACAAAAAAATATATTTAATATTGAAAAATTCTTGTAGGTACACCAATCTTCTTTGTAAGTATAAATAGATTATTATAGGATCAACAAATTGACCATCAAGAATTGGTATCTTTTACTTTTGATATTATGGCTTTTTAACTAATTCAATGAAACAAAGATTTATAGTAAGATAGATCTCTTAAGAGCTTACAATGTAGTATAAATTAAAAAAAAGATAAATAGAGGACTATATTCTAAACTAAGTATAAGTATTTTGAATATAATGTCAAATCTTTTAGATTTATGAATAATGTAATTACTTTCAAGCATTTGATAAATGATGTATTTTATAAATTTTTAGATAATTTTATTGTGTATTATTTTTTAAAATTCTTATTTACTTTAAGAATATAGAGAAATGTGAATAATATGTTTGCCTTGTATTACAATTTTAAAAAAAAGTATGACTATATGCTAACATGAAAAAATATATATTTTATATACTTCAAATAGAATTTCTAGAAGATATCATTTCAAATGATGGTCTGCAAATAGATTCTAAAAAGGTACAAACTATTATAGAATAAACAACTTCAAGAATTGTATGCAATATTTAATCTTTTTTAATATTTATAAACTATTATTAAAAAATTTATTAAGAAGGTCAAATACAATCATATGTACTTCAAGAACAATATGACTTTCCAATAGTAATATATTTAGATACAATAAAGTTTTAGAGCTTTTTTCAAAAGAATTTTGGTGAGCTCAAATGTAAAAAGCTCTAAAAGCATTTGTTCAATCTTGTGATGCTTATTCTCATGCAATAACTCTATGTTTTTAACTCTATAGACTTCTTCAACCTTTACCTATTCCAAAACATCCTTGGTTATTTGATCCAATGGATTTTATTATAGATTTTTTTATTTCAAATTCTTACAATTTTATATTTGTGATGGTGGATTCTCTAACCAAAATGGCACATTTTATACCTTGTATAAAAACATCTAAACATTATTGGTGAAGAAACATCTAAACTTTCTTTTAAATATATTTGTATCTTATACATACTATTTCATACATATGCATTAATGACAAAAAAATTTCATAATAAATAATCATAATATTTTATAAAATATAAATTATTTGGTAGTAGATAAAATAATATTTTAATTTAATAGCTTATAATATTAATCCCTACAACAAAAATAAAAAAGAAATTTGAAAACAAAACAAGTGACACAATTTTTATGATATGATTTTTCTTTGTTAAAACTTTTCTAGCATTTTGTGTGTATATAAGGCTTGTATATACTAAACCAAAATTAAAAGTAATAAAAAAAAAAAAAAATGGAAATAAAATTTAGAATAGTTAGATTACAAAATAACAATGTTTTTGCATGATGGTGGATGAATTTTTTTATAAAAAAAATTACTATAAATAAATATATTGGAATATAATTCAAAATTATTAAGAAAAAGATAAAATATGATATAGAGTACTAACTTATATGTTAATTGGCATATATAAGTTGCATAACTAATTCTTGTTAGATTTGAAAGTATCAAAGTATTTCTCACAATAAGTAAATATATATATATATATATATATATATATAATAAAATCTTATAATTATATAAATAAAAATATAATATAATATCTTAAACATTCATATCATCAAATGAAATAATATAACTATCAAAAAGAAATGGAGTACCAAATTTTAAATTAATCAAATAGACATATTTTTAATTTAAATATTTATATGATTAATTTTTAAAAAATATCTAATAAATTATATATGTATATTGTTTTAAAAAATAATAATCATGACTAAGTAATAATAATATTTAATAATTAACTAATAACTTGACACTTTTATATTCCTTATCATCACAAAATTTACCATAGATAGATTATGGTTTCCTCCAAATGTTAGTTCAAGTCGTGGATGCTTCGTCTTCGTCGTCTCCGTTGTCGTCCAATCGGTGCTTCACGAATCTTCTGGATGCTTCGCCATCTTCGTCGTCGTCGGGATCCTCGCCCTCGTCTACATGATTTGGAGGGCCTTGATAAACTGATCAAGTCCAGGGGTGAACTTATCGCCGTGTCTCCGAGCTAATCTTCACATTGCACCGCAACCTCGCCGTGCTCGCTGATCCTGGTGCTCGCGTGGTGGTCGACGTTTCTAGGCCTAGAATCCGAGGTACTCGGCTCTTACTGCCTTGCGATTGGGTTTGTGTCGCCTCTTGTGAGAATTCGCTCATCGGGTCCTCGCCTCTCTTGCAGGTATTGGGTAATTCGGCCTATTGGAAATGGTTGTCGTTTGTGTGTGTGTGTGACTTAGCTTTTTAAGCGGTTTAGTTGCTGGGTTTTGTGGGGAGTTTCTGGTAGGGTGATGGGTTGGTTTTTATTCTGTGGTTTTTTATGCCTGTTTGTTGGGTTTTGGAGAAATTCGCATTCGGTGTGCGATTGTGCAGTATCGGATGTCTTTGGGTATTTGTATTTCTGGCTTGAGGGGGATTTTGATTTCGATTCGTCTTGTTGACGCTTTTGCAGCTATGGGGAAGGTGCCAGTTAGGCTGAAAGAGGTCGCGTACACCATCTCCCCCTACCACCAGCATGTTATGACGGGGTTGTGGAAGGATATTCCTTACAAGTTGAGCAAGAAGTTTCACGAGAACTGGGTGTCCGCCTTTACTTTGGTGGTCCCTATTGTCGGCACTTATATGTGAGCCTCCCTCCCCTTCTTAAGTTTTCTCTTTGAGTGTATTAGTTAGGGTTTTGATGAAAGTGATTAGGTCTTGAAGGTTTCTTAGTGGCTTAGCCAGTGATGCAATTTTCTAGGTCCTGTAGCTTTGGAACAGTGGGTTGGTGCAAGTTAGTGGAATCTCTAGCATTCTGATATGGCGTTGTATATGAAATGGTTAGTTGCATTCTTGTAATGAGTAGATGTAATCGCTTGTGAAGATTGATGGTTCTAGGCCAAGGCGATCTCCTCTGAGGCTTTAGATAAAAGTGCTCGGAATATGTTCAAATTTGTTCAACACACTTGTTTAACTTTCTGACTTCGTCGAATGAGGATGTTCTGAGTACGTGGATGTTATGCCAGGTATGCTGAAAACTACAGGGAGAAGGAGAAGCTTCACCACAGATATTGAAATGAAGAACGGATGGTTCTGTTAACTTAGGGTACTGAAATCCCTCAACATTATTATTGAGGACTGTAGGAATGGGTGAACTTGATATGCAATGATAAAAGCTACTTTGGTTCACCGTCCGAGACACGTCTCTCCCCCCTACAGCAAATAATGTTGTCTGTGGTGCTTTTTGTGTTACATTTCTAAATTGAAGTGGTGTTGACCTTGGTTGTTTTCACTGTCTAATTCCTCGCAGTGTATGTGCTTCTATTTTACATTTCCCTCCCCTTAAGTATTTGCTAATTCAATCTGTCCTTAATCTTGTAATAACCACTAAATACCAGCTCTTAGCATGTGTGAAATGATGAGCCTGTGTTTGTTCCAACTGCGGTTGAGCGAGATCTTCACCAGTAGTCCTTTGTCCATGTGACTTGCATATTAGGAAGATTTATTCGTACCTCACAGAGGAGAATTCCATTTTGCTTATGTTGGTGATGAAAGCAGGTTGGGTCTTTGACAGCAAGGAAGTTGGGAACCTTTTTTTCCTAGTGTTGGAATGCTATCTGATGAACAATCGCATGTTTTGATACTGGACGGCAGAGGAGTTATCTAACTGGATGCCTGCCGAACAAGAGTAAACAAGTCTACAATACTTGCATAGGTGGATAGTCTCCCTTGCTGTTTCAAGACACAGGAACTGTTGAAAGAAGTACTAATGCAGTTCTATGAGATTTTACAGTTTGATGCGGTGGAAACTTAGCTTTCCAAGTTATCTGGCCAGAGTGTGAACCATCACCGACGCTCTAGATCCTCTCCCTCTCGACCATACTCATGCACATGGATTTATTACGACGTTTAGGATCCAATGAGGTCGTGTACATCGGATTTATTGAGCAGTTTATGTACATGGAAATGAGAACATCTTCACAGCAGTAATCCACAGCAACAACAAACAAATCAACAACAAACAAACGAAGGTGGAGGTTCTGAATCTACTTCGGGAATGTGGTTAATTTGTTGGCATTTATGTGGGATATTAAATGTCAAGTGCTCTCTCAAAGATGTGGGATGAGTGGTTTGGAGTTATCTTAAACTACCACAAGTACCAAAAGACGGTAGATGTATTCAAGTTTGAACACATCATAAAAGAGGTTCAAAGCGGTTGGTGGTTCAAATCCCAATTGTGAAATTTTAATGTTTGAAGAATGCTGTATAAAGTTTATCCATGTTGTAATTACATGTTTCTGGAGAATAGAAATAATCTTATTTGAAAGATTTAGAACAAGATGTTAGAAACATTGCAAAATATTTGATTTTTAGTAAGATGGCATAAATTGAATATTTGAGATAAATTTTTATCAATAAAAAAATAATATTTTGTAAAATTCTTTTTAATTTTAAAAGATTTGGTTAGTTTTTGCAAAAATCTTTTCAATGTATGTTTGAGATAAAGTTGTATTGTAGAAGCTAAAACAAATCTAAAAATAAATAAAAATGGTTTTTTTTAACTTTCTGTTGTTTATAACATGATTTGAATATACATATTCATTTAAAATCCTCTTAAGATATTTTATAGATTTTATACATACTTATACAAATTGTTTTTAAAAATTCTCATATAATTTTCAAATAAAATTTAAGATAATTCCTTGAATATCATTTTTAAATATCTAAATTTAAATATAATATAATATTTTAACTTCATGATTTTTAAAATTTTTTGTTTGAAATATGAAAGTCATTATATTTGTGCTAGCATCTTTTAAGCAAAATTAGAAATTTTATAGTTAGGATTTCAATCTAAATAAAATTTTAAATATACTATTCATGAGATTAATAGGAATAAAAATTATTATTTTATTTTATATATTTATAGATTTTTTATAGATTTTTTATATATTGATCAATATTAAATTAAATTAAATTATGATTAAAATATTTTAAAATAACATATTTTTTAAAATTTATATCATACTTAATATATATAATAGTATTAAAGAATATTTAGATATATGTATAATTCCTATTAGACATTATGTATTTGACTAATATATGAATAGTTGACATCAAATTACCACCAGTTGACAACTTGTAGCCACCATAAGTTGATGGTACTACCATATAGTCATAAATGGCCTAACAAGACAATTATCTCCAATCAAATAAACCTTAATAGTAAGCTAGTTGTCAATATGTTCACATTAGAAAGTCCTTATTATTAGACTACAGACTTGTATTATAAGAGCCCAAAGTGGAGGCTCACTTTGTCTGGTTAGTTCTCTTGAATCTTGCTTGGTTAGGTATCATAGATATAAGATTTATTCCAATAATTATCTAGTTAATATAGATTAATAGAAATAGATAAAATAAGTTAATTTGATAATATTTCATAGGAAAGTTTCCTAGAAGCTTCATAAACGTAGAATCATCTTTATACATGTTTATAGGTGATTAGTAGGTTAGAAACTTGGCCAACAAGCTAGCCACATGTCATACATGTTGGTAGCTTGTAGAACAAGCTAGCCATGTGTCGCACATGTTGGTAGCTTATAGAATAAGCTAAATACGTAGCGCACATGTAGGAAACTTGTCTTATAAGTTTGATATGTGTCTTGCAAATTAGATACGTGTTGGAGGTCCTATAGAATGTCGCCACATAGTTTTTAGATAAATAGTATATTTAGAGATAAGAGTGAAGGCTTCTTCATTCTTATCAATTCCTTTCTTGCTGCTAGTCTAGTTCAAGAGTCTCATGTATTTTCTAGTCTTTGGCAATAGCCATTCTAGTTTTTTCTTGAATATACATACTTCTTTATTTTTATCTTGTTATTTTCCTTTGACATAGTTTTTACTAACTTATGCATCTGTTTTGTTTGTGTCCTTGACATTAGGTGGTGAGCTCATTTGTATTTGCATCATTAAGCTTTTATCTTTGTAATATACTTCCTTATATTTTTTCACATGATATCAAAGCTTGGCACTTTAAGATGTCTTTTGTAGGTTGAATGAATTGTGTGAGGTTGTTAGTAAGACGTGGTCTTTTAATCACATTGAGGGAGCTTTATTTTCTGTGAATTAGTTTTAGAGGAACTTTAAATCCCAAAGTATAAAAATTTGCGGTAGCTCATTACAAAGCAATATACAATTTATTGTTTATCTTTGAGAGTAAGAACTTGAATTTGGAGGTCATTTGTAGTAGTCTCCAAAGACTTTAGAATTGCAGTGGAGGTTGTTAGAGCAGGCAACAATAGTCCTTGGAGTTTAGTAAAGCCTTGAAGCAGAGAGGCAATAATCAAAAAGAATGTTAGGAATGCATGAAACTATACCAAGAACATAGAGTGTGGTGGTAATGTATACAGACGAGAGCAGACTCTGTCAATAGTTAGAAGGCTTAGCTCCGACAATTGGTAGAACTTGAAAGCAGTAGTGAAGAACTTTGAAAACTCAAAGTAGGAATGTCAAAGTTGACCTCAAGAAAACTAGAGAGTCTATAGACTTCACAAAGTTTTGAGGTTGTTTATTTATTTATTTTCTTTAGACATCATTGACTTAAAATTGCTATAACTTACTTGATTTTGAGAGTTTAGACTTGAAATGTTTAGGGAGTAGCAATGGTACAATACTTCACACATCTAAATATTTTTTTATTTTTAGAAATTTTTTAGAGTTTTTATAAATATTCCAAAAGACTATAAGTGAATATTAAGCTTCATCTAGATTCTATTTTTAATCACTTTTTAATTTTTTTTTTTTTTTTTCCTTATTTAATTTTTTTTAAAAAAAAAAATGGCAATGGAATATCACATTATAGAGAAATTCAATACTAGATTATCTACAAATCCAATAGAATTAGACAAATGAAAGGATACAAATTCTAGGATATTATTTGCAATTTGATTTCATCTTTCAAGTACAAAATTTATGACTATAAGCAAGGCTGAAAGCACAAAGGTTGTATGAAAACATCTTAAAGCAATATACGAGGTGGAAAATACTTTAAACTTATTAGACTTGATTTTCGGATTTTAGATTGTACAAATAAATGAAGGTGATAGCATTATTATATACATAGGCAAGCTGTAAGACATGGCCAAGCAACTTGCATCAATTAGCAAGAAAGTTTCTAATACACATTTTGTCATGGCATTATTAGAGAGTCTTATAAAATCATTTGATATGCTTGTGGTGTCATTGAGAACTCACAACTTAGTTGAATTGACATTACAAATGGTCACAACTGAGCTATTACAACAAGAGTCTCGCAATAAGAATGCTAGAACTACCTCAAAGATGGTATTAGAGGCAAATAACAAATCTAAGCAACAATCTCATACTTAAAATTATATAGGATATTCTTTTCATTACCAAAAAGATACTAAATATGGATATTGTGGCAAGAAAGATTACTATAAGAAATAGTGTCAAATCAAAGAAAATGACAAAAAGTCAAAGAAGTTGAAGAAGAGTTTCTATAAGCAATATGCAAATAAATAAGAAGGATTAGAAGGATCTATGCTTGTAGCACCATTATTTATTACTATGAATGATAAAAAATATTATATTAATTCAAATATTTTTAAACATATCACAACATATTATAATAAATCAAAATTGGTTTTTAAGCTATGACAACCTAGTACTTAGTCCTAAGATTTATCTAAGAGATGATACTCAACTTGCAATCTAAGAGAAGAATAAGATTTCCTTTCAACTTCCAAATAAGATTTAGAAAGATGTACATGGCATCATGCATATCAAAAGATTGGCTAAGAACTTGCTTTCAATTAACAAAATGACAAATTGAAATTATGAAGTCAATTTCAAAGCAAACACTTGTCTTATGAAACACAACAATTCTATCATCAAGGGTATTAGATCTATTGAAATCTTCAAATACAAAGAAGATTTCATTTATTTTCGAGACAAGACAAACTATGAATAAGGAAAATCTATGGCATCAATAATTTGGTCATCTTAGCCTTATGAGCTTGAAGAAATTACAAGCAAATGATATAGTTACTCATTTGGATTTAGACAAGTACATAGAATTAGAATTTTACAAAAGTTGTACTTATAGCAAATGACATTCCAATGCTTTTCCAACAAAAGATAGTATCCTTACAACTAAACTCTTGAAATTCATACATTCTGATGTAAATGGTCTAATGTAGACTACATTTCATGGAGAGACAAAATAATTTGTTATTTTTATTTATGATTTTTTGAGAAATTTTTTTATGAAACAAAAGTTGAAAGTCTTAGAAAAACTGAAGATTATCAAGGCTCTAGTTAAAAAACAAATAGGCTTCGAGATTCAAAAATTGCATAGTAACAATGGTGGTGAATATACATTCAAGGCTTTTAAGTAATTTTGTAAAGAACATGGCATTGAATAATAAATATCTACACCTTATACACCTTAATAAAATAAAATTGTAAAATATAAAAATTAGACATTATTTGAAAACTTAAGGTTTACTTGTTGAAAAGTTTGAATGGATTTATTATCATTGCATTATATATAGATAAATTGATCATAGTTTATAACAACAAGAAACTTCTTTTTAAAACAAACAGTCAATTAGCTATAAAATTTGAGATAAAAGATTTGGAAGAAATTCATTACATCTTCAGCATGTAGATTACAAGAGACCAAGAGAGTTATACAATTTATTTTAGCTAATAAAAATACTTAGAAAATATTCTTAAAAGATTTGGCATAGAAGATTGTAAATCTTTAGCTACACCTTTGGATTCTAACAACAAATTATCAAGAGATATGAGACCAAAAATTCATGAGGAAGTTGAAGCAATAAAGGATGTTCTATATTAAAGTGCAATTGGCACCTTAGTTTATACAATGATAGGCACTTGAGCTCATATTGCATATGTAATGGAAGTTGATTGCTAGTACATAGTAAATCCTTGCCTACAATATTGAATAGCCATTAAATGGATTTTCCAATATTTGAAAGGCACATTAGATCATGCATTACAATATAATGCAAGCTCTTTAAATTTGTAAGTGGTTGATAATTGCAATGCAAATTATGCAAGAGACATTGATACTTGACCCTCAATTATTAACTATTTATTTTTGTTGGCTAGATGTGCTATCAATTGGAATAATAAGAAGCAACCAATAGTTGCATAATCTACCACTAAAGCAGAGTATTAGCTACAACTTATGTGACAAAAAAGTAGTTTGGTTTCACAAATTAATTAAAGATATTAGATTTTTTCAAGACAATCTTATAACTATTTTTAGTAATAAGAGGAATTATATTTTTCTTCCAAAGAATCCTACATTCTATATTTGCACTAAGTATGTTGAAATTCAATATCACTTTGATCATGATAAGATTGAAAATGGAAAGATTGACTTAATTTTTTGCACAACTTAAGACATGGTTGTTGACGTTTTAACCAAAGGTCTAACTCATAAGAAGCATTGCAAATTCAAGAAGATGAGAGGAATCATTAAACTAATATGTTTTTAAATGGGAGTATTAAAAGAATATATATATATATATATATATATATATATATATATAATTCCAATTAGATATTATATATTTAATTAATATGTAGACGGTTGATCTTAGATTACTACCACTTGACAACTTGTAGCCACCATAAGTTGGTGGTACTACCATATAGTCATAAATGGCCTAATAAGACAATTATTTCCAAGTTAATAATATAATAATATAATAAAATTTTAAAGTTATTATTTATAAAATTTTACAGTTATTATTTAAAATTATGAAAAAAAATAATTTTTTAAATTTTTTAAATTTATAATAATTTAATATATTAGTTTTAATTATTTTAGATAATATTAATATAAAACTTAATATCTTTATATTAATCAATTTGATATTTATTAATAGATATATTATACAATCTATTTTTTAAAGTCTATAAAATTTTAAAGTATCAATTTGATGTATTAAAAACTCTTAGAATTTTTTTTAAGAAAAACTCTATATTAGTATTGTGATTTATCATTGAAATTTATCTTATTTGTTATGATATATTTGGCATTTTTATATTTTACATATCTAATATTTAAAATACAAATCTGACTTTAATTTGAATTATTTTAATGATTTTTAAATTAAACATAGTATAAAGGGACTTTGAATTTTTATAAATATTTTTAATCTTTAAAGACTATATATAATAAAAAAAATTAATATTTAAGTTTCAAGCATAATTGATTATAACTATTTTTTATTTATTTTTCTAAAAAATATAAATTAAATTAAAAATTTATTATTACATTTATTTTCATCTTATTTTAAAGAATCTCACACTAATTTTGTATAATTATAAAATTATAAAATATCTACATAATATAATCTTGTTATGACTTAGTAACACAATTTATTTATATATTATAAACTTATAAAATTTATAACATAATTTTATAATTATTTAGTGTATTTTTAAATATTAATTTTTAAACTTTATAAAAATAAATTTATATATATATATATATATATATATATACACACACATACACACAATATATATATATATATATATATTTTTAGGAGTATATATATATATTTAATTCTTTAATTAATATTTAAAATTTTAAATTGATTCTCACTACTATAAAAGTTTAAGTTTTATACTCTAATTTAAGTATAAAAAGTAAAAAATATATTTTTTATAATTTACAATTAGTATAAATTTATGTCATGAAGCCAATAATTTATTAAAAAGTTATATTGGCTATATTTCATTTGATGTATTTAATTTATTTAGATTTTCTTTTAATTAAGTAAAAAATTATTTTATTTAATTAAACTAATTTTTTAAAATAATACTAAAATTTAACACAATTTTTAAAACAATTTTAATTCAAAGATGATTTGCTTTACATCATGCAATCATTGGCCATGATAATCTGTACATCTTATATTTTATTTATTTGTCACAATCCATTAATACATTATAATTCAACTTTTATAAACTATAAAAAAATATTTGTATATTTGTGACTACTAATGTTGATAGAATAACAAATTTTCTAAGTAGAATAAATTTTATATATATATATTAATAATAATTATTCTTTTTAACTAAAAATTTTATGTTTTAAATTTGTGAATATTAGTGAAAGATATTTTGAATCTAACTTGATTAGAAAAATCTTTAAAAAAAATTTAAAAATTTAATCAAATATTTCTCTAAATTTATTCCTATGTTTTATTAAAAATAAGGATATAGTTTTTTTTTTTTTTTTTTTTTTTTTTTTTTTTAAGGTTCTTAAAATAAAATTAAAGAATAATTGTATAATTAATTATTTACAGCTTAATAGATGATAAGTAAATAATTTAAATTTTATTATGTATTAAATTTAAAAAATAAAACAGAATACAAATAATTTTGTTTATTTATTATAAATATTTTTTGTAAGTATATAAAGTATTAGATTTTTTATTTTTATTTTTATTTACTAAAAAAAGAGATTTCAATGACTTAAATTTACAAATTCATATGATTTCAAAAAAAATATTTTGATAATATAATATAATATATTTTTATTAGAATATTATTTTATTTCAATCATCCTTAAATTTTATTTTATTTTATATATCAAAACTAAAAATATCTATTGTAATTATTATTTTAAACTATTATTATTTTATATGGCTTTTTAGAATTTTAATTTTATATTTAGATTTATTAATAAAAAAATAATAAAACAGTTCTTTTAAACATATAAAATTTTATTAATTATGAATAATTACTGTATCTTTTTATGATCTTATTTATTTGGTATAATATACTTTTAAAAAACATATGTATATATATATATATATATATATTAGATAATTTTATTTTAATATTAATTACAGATTAAAATAATATAATTACTTTTAATTAAGATTATGTATTTGATACTCATATAAGATTTATGTTAATAAAAAATTTATTAAAAAAATCAAGAAATTTTTTAACAATTTGCAATGACCTGAAACTATTGGATGATGGTTGGGTTAGACCTAAGTATTCAAAATAGTTCTAAAAAGGTTGGTGATTCAATCCCAACTCTAAAGCATGACCAAGCTTGACCAAAAACTGCATTGGGTCAAAAAAATAAAAAAATCAATAAGTTTTTTATGTCAATTTGCCAAGTAACACTTTTTGTAAAAAAACATATGACTTGATTCTCTTCCACTTAAAACAAGCTACATTTATGCTTCATAAATGACACTATAGTTAAATCCAATAAAAGAATTTATTTAAAGTTGTTCAAAAGTACTCTTGTATTTGTGTACATACAAAAAAATAAATGATTTGAATAGACAAAAAAATTTAATTGCAAAGAGTAAAGCATAGAGTTGTCTTCTTCTCCTCACATAAAGGGGAAAATAATAAATCAATAATAAATCAATAATAAATAAATAATAAATAAATAAATTCCAAAAAACATTTCCACTATCTACAAATTATCCAAAACTTCATTCTCTAAACTATTCACCTCATCTCCTCAATACACACTGTTCCTCAAACAATTCAACTCTCACAACTTTCAACATCACAAAACACCCTAAAATTCAAAAACCAATTTAAACCATTAACCACAACCACAAACACCAAAAAAAACAATAATCTGCTTCTCCAATGCAACTATCATCATCATGGCCATTATTACAAGAAGTTAGCACAATCAATTGAGATGATTCAGCGCCAAGAATAGCCAAGTATTTGGCACCCCTACTTTCCTCACCACCGCACATAAACAAATATACATTTATTTTATGTAGTAAAACTTACAGCCACATTCATTTTCAGGTTTTCACATACACACATTTTCGTATTCAAATTTTCATATATATATATATATATATATATACAGGTGTGTGTGTGTGTGTGGGTATATAGAAATGTAAACCTGGACACACACACACACACATTCTGTCATGAAGGGGCGGGGGCTGCCGCATGACGCACACTCCATCGCCGCGGCTCTTTTTCACGTGATGCCGAAGACTTCCCCCTCGCATAAAAATGCACCCGAAAGCTGATGCACCCCAACGAACCAACCAACGCTGCTTGTCGCATCCATCGCAGTTGCCATTCGCCGAATGCTGCTGCTCCTGCACTTTCCCCCCCCCCCCCCCCCCTTGTTTGTTTGCTGCTTCCGTCGCTTATTGTTTGTTTAATGCTCCAACCACGCGTCGCGCAGCCTCGACCCGTCGATATCTAAATCCGAACAGGGCTTCGTCAAATGCCGAGTTCGGAGACCATGCAATCGGGTCCATTCATTCCCGAGCGTAGGTAGCGAGTTGCCAGTGTGTGGATCTGCTCCTGCACTGAGTCCGGAGTGCTGCGTGCCGATGAATTCGGCGACGGCTGATTGGATGGCGGGATGGATGGGATGGAAGGATGGGGTCTGAGAGCCGAGTGGGTGAGTGAGGGCTGCAACCAACCCTCCAGGGTTCTAATTCAGGGTGCGCTCCGGATGGCGCGGCGGCACTAGTCCAGCATTTGCGCTGCAGCATCGAGAAAAGTGTGGTGAACACAATTACGAGGACTCAGTCTTCGAGGCAGATATTTTTGCTGCTCCAGGCGGAAACCCCCCCCCCCTTCCCTCCCCCAATCTGACTAAACATAGTGGATCCCTGATAAAACAACGATTATCCTTCACCTGTCGGATCCCTGGGCTGGATCAGAACCAAGTGGGTCGCATGGATGGAATGTGCCGTTTTCCCTCGACCTCTCCTCCGTTGCTTCTTCCCGAGGAGAGCGGCACTGCTCAGCTGGAGGGGTACAGGGCCCTTTACAAAGGGAGCTCCTCGTTTTGGCCCCGTTTTAACGATTACGATCTGGCTGCGGATGCGGCTCAGGCGAGGGCACGCAATGGGGGAGAAAGAGAGAAAGAGAGTGAGAGAGGGAGAAATTATGGACTGGGTCGTATACGCTGCATGGACAATCATGGGCAGCGCTGCAAGCCGGTCTACGGCGACATTGTTTTATAGAAAAAAAAAATTGGAGCTGGGTAAGATAGGTTCACTTGCTTGGAAATGTCCGGTGTGTCGCAAGCTGTTGCTACTGTGAAAGCTGTGAAAGTGGCTCTTCCGTTTCGCTACGCTTCCGCGCGAATTCTTCAATGGCCTTGAATCTAGGTCGATCCTGGAGGACCCCAGTGGCTCGCAAGCCCCAGGCACAAAGTCCCTGTGCGATGATCTCCCCCGAACAGTGACATCCGCAGGCTCTCCTGATGGTCGTTTTCCTCGAAAACTTGCTTGATTCCTCAAACAATCCCCGGGGATCATCACGCGATTGTCACCAGTCTCCGTCTTATCTAAAACCACTTCGAATCTAGCAAGATGACCTGTAAGATGAAGGCAGCCACTGTGGCCCTGTGGTACTGTGATAATATTCTACAGGAGAAGAAACTTCGTTCCCGAAGCAAATATGATGCCAAAAGTCAGTGCGACTGTTGCCGAGTTTCCCTGCCGAACAAGAGTGTGCGCCGGCATCTGATGCGCTCCGGTGTTATCTTCACATTGGATCTGCCTGGATCCAAGTGCCATCGCTGCGTGATGAGGCCATCGCTGCATGTCTCCTTTGCTTTACAATTGTGTAAGGGATCGATGCAGATTGTGAATATTTCCATAAACCAGCCTCTCCATGTCTGTCTCTGTGTCTGTGTGTGGGTTTGTGCATAGGGATAGCATCCCATGGAAGCATCTGAACTGGTCCACCCCAACTTCTGTCCACAACTTTTTTATGCTTGGTTTCAATATTTGCATGGGATTTATGCTGCAATCTTCGTGTGTGTGTGTGTGTGTGTATATATATATATATATATATCTTGTATTTGGAGCTGAGCCAGTGGAAATGGAAGAAGTGACAGAGAGATTTAAAGGTTGAATTTGTTGCTTGTTAGTACATTTTTGTGTATTGCTGTAACAAAGGTTTAAAGTTGGGGTTTAGGGTTTATCAGATTATCCATCAATTATGTTGAGGTTTTGCACATTGAGTGATCTATTTTTAGTATGTCTTTCATGCAAATTCAAACATAAACTATAAGATATGTGAATTGCTATGAAAGTTTTGTTAGAGTATGATAAAAAGGGTGCAGTTTAAGTGACAAAATTTGAGAACCATGTGTTGCGTCTAGACTTCTGATTTGTATTTGTTTAATTATGTCAATTGGTACTAAAAAGAAAACATGAAAATGTTACACTAATAAGAAATATTAATATTTTTTATTTTGTATTTCTTAAAAGTAAAAATAAAAACAAAGCCAAAATTCTACTCAATATATTTATAATTTAAATATTGTTATTGAATTAAATTTTATAATGTGTGTATATATATATAAATTTTAATATTAAATAATAAATAAAAATATTTAAAATTTTAATTTGTAAAACTACCATAATAAATATTAGATGATTTTGAATCAAATTTACAAAAATATAATTTACAAAAATTATAGCTCAATTCTTTACAGTTTATTTATAATTATTGTACATACAAGAGCATAAAACTTTAAGCTAATATATAAAAATCTTCTAAATACTTAAGCTTATATACTTTCTTTAATATAATATTTGTATCTATGCATAATTTTAAAAATTTTAAATAAAAATGTTTAATATAATTAAGAGCTAAAAATTTATTTATTTTATTAAATAATCAAAAAAAAAATTTATATATATATATATATATATATATACATATAGTTTAAACTATTCAAGTATATATAGTTAAAATTAAAATTTAACATACTATTTTTAAAAATCACTTTTGATATATATATACACATTTAATATAACATGTTTTAATCTAATTAGCTTTAATTATTTAATATAAATTATTAATTAAAGTTTTTTTAATATAAATATTTAAAAAATAGTATGTAATAATTAAAATTAATAAAAGCTCAATGTGTGAATATATATATATATATATATATATATAGTGATTTGGTGATTTGGTTAATTATTTAAAATAAAATATTTTAGAAATATAAAAAAATTAATAAAAAAGTTCTAAATTATTATTATTATGAAATAGAATTATTAAATTCAAAAATATATTATTTGTATTATAAATATTTTATTTATAATACATGTTAAATATCACTTGTTATATTTTACTTAATTTTGATTCTAATGCTCATTTTGACATTACAATCACAATGGAATGGCTGTATTAAAATTTCTTGTGGAGTCAAATGAATATGTGATTAAAGATCTTTTTAAATAACTTAAAAATAATAAGATATCTTTAAAATTAATAAAGCTACTGTTTATATAATAATAATTTGTAAATTTTGTAATCTTTAAAAGTTATATTTTCAAAATAATAAATCAAAGTTATGCAATAATTATAAACTCTTTTTTTAAGTAAAAAATTAGAATCCAAATTAGAATCCTTGTTTTATTTCAAATAAGTGTTAATACAAATGGATTTATTTTTATACTATAAAAATATTAGAAGCCAATTTAGGAGAATGTAGCTTAAAAAAAGATTGAGTAATGTTACAAAACTACACCTCTATTCTTTTCTTTTGAAATTCTAATTTAATTTCTAAAAATAAATTTTAATCTTCTACATATAATTCTAATTAAATTAAAAATCACTTTAGACTAAGTCTTGTACTAAAAAAGAAATTTTCTTAATCTAACTTATATGGCATAAAGAAATAATTGCCAATGCTCATAGAAGCAAATTAGGTAATCGCACTTACAACAAATGCAACCTATACATTATATTGATAGTTGAAGCAATCCTCCACAAATTTTGGGAATGTCCTACAACTAAGTCAATTTAAAATTGGAGTATTATCCTTCTTTATTAATTCAACCAACAAAGTTAATTTGCAGTTCTTGACCAATCCTAAAACTATAACAAGCAATATTATGAAAATTGTTATATTTAAGAATATGAAAATATAGCAGGTATTGATAGGTGGTACTTTACTTGTGGACCATATGCCAACAAGATCTTTGACCAACAACTAGTATTGAAAAAACAATTTAACTTTGCCTCATTGAATACGCCAAGGGTGATTGGAATAGAATATCAGAATATTTTTAAAAATATCTCAAAAATATAACCAAACACCTTTAAAAAATTCTCTATAACTTCATTTTAAAAAAACTCAAATAAAAATAAACTAGAAAACTAAAGATTCTTGAAATTGACTTATCTATTAGATAGAACCACTCTCCCACTCGCAGTGGAGGAAACTTTTTTGCACTGGTAACGCGGCAGTTACTTCCAGGGTTAAGCTCTGCCCGGCAACTGTAGCAAGCTTGCAACTAGAAAGGCACAGTACGAAGTAACAGATCCTCTGTAAGAACACGATCCAACGAGCTGAAAAAACTCTTCCTCACCCACAACTATTCCGTTACCTCTAGCGCCTATTTGCAGTTAAACTGAAAGGATGCTCACATGTTTGCAGTTCCACCATCCAAGCTGTGTCACAAGCAAGCAAGTGCACGGAGGAGCACAGGAGATGGTCTTCGAGATAGTCCCATGTCCTGTCTCCACAGGCCTATTCAAACATGCATATTTTGTTCGAACTGTTCGAACTGTGAACCCAGTCATCAGGTTGTCGAAAGCTAATGGGAAATGAAAAATATATATATCTGAAATAAGCAAAAGAAAATAATAGCAAAGATTCATAAGTTTTGAACAATACCGGCATCTAAGATATGGGCATTTTAGGAAATTCCAGGAATGTCATTGTGAGCCCTAAAACACTTTACTTGGTCTTGCGTGAAAGTAGACTACAACGGTTATTTATTGAGTGTGCGACAGAATCCAAACTCTTGTGTGTACGAAGTCCACTAGAGTTTTATGCTCTTTTCCCACTTTTTCTTAACAGTAAAGTAATCAGCTACAGTCGGTATCAATTCATCCGATTTGTAACCCAATCCATTATAAATTTAGTAATAATCTAGATCCTAATAATAAATTCTAAAAGTTATGAATCTTGTTTTGCTAAGTATTCTTATTTTAAACTTGTTATTTTCTGTACAAATATCCAGCAGCGGATTTTTTTGCTTTTTTTCATTAATACCGCAAAAGCTTAGAAATGAAAAACAAAATGGCGATTCTACATTGTGAGAGCCTATTCAAAATTGTCCCACACGGGACATACGTGGGAAGAGCATGAGTGCAAACAGAAACTGGGGTGCACCCACATTCGTTACTCTGAAGTATACATATGAGGAGATCCAGTATGAAGCTGGGGTCCTAATAGTATCTATGCTGTATAAGGCTAGTTCCCGCCTTCATTACCGCAATACAAGCTGCACATGTGTGTGCTGGAAAGAGGGGAATAATAAAATACAAATTCGAAGGATTGTGCTTTTTTCCCTCTGAAATACTGAAGTCTACATACAATCCCTGACTCCCCTGAATGCAACCTGAAAGTACTTGTGTCTGATAGTCTGCTGCTCAGATAGACGCTGGCTTCTTACTGTCAAACTGCAAAAAGGGTTGACCAAAAACTTCTCAACAAGATTTTTACGTCTGAAGTACACGCTGTAGCAAGGCCATTGCACGATTTTGGATTAAACAGCCACGCTTTCTGCAGTACGAGGGGATTGGTTTTTTCACCAGTTACTAAACCGTCAGCTATGTATTATTCCACCTGTGATACTCAGCTGTGTTCTCTTTCGTGTTGATTGTCGAAACTGGTGTGAAGATGAGGACAAAGACAAGCTGGGTGCGTGGCAAACAAATAAAAGTGCGGGTAAATTGTTAACTCTCTGAATGTTGCTATTACTGAAGAGACTTGAACAGGGAATGCTTTAACCGACATGTCGTGCGAACTGGCAGTAAAATTATCTTACGAAGATGGACATTTAGTACAATCTGGTGATCTCGTACTCCCCTGCAGGCTGATGTAACTTAATGACAACTCGTCATAAATAACTCTGTGACTAATGGCACGCAAACGACTAAGGCTTGGAGCTAACATTTGATGATTCAATGATGACCACTTTATGACCGGGGCTTGTAGCTGTCCGCACTTACCCTGAACAAAAAATTGATGGAACAAGTTGAGATTTCTCTGAAAGGGAATCAACATCCTGCGGAAGAACATGCATGCGTGACTTAATGGGCCAACAGATAAACCCCTTTGATACGAATACGGAATCGGGACCTCCAAGGACTTTGTGCACTGTCACGTCTCAGATCGTTTTTCATCGAACAGGCTTGTCTGAAGGAGCAGATAGTGCGGACTGTAGCAGACTGCAGCACCTGCTCTGCCCAGTACATCATGGCATGAATATTTTTTGTGTATTTTTAAAAAAAAATGCAGTTGTATACTAGAGTGCTCTTGTTCGTGCAGTCTTATGATAAGGCCGTGTATTACATAGCTATGCTGGTTACTTGGACACAAGGTAGGTGGCTCTGGAGGGACATTCCATACCTCTCTCAACCTGGTGCCTCAACCTGGTGCGTGGCTACTATGGTAACTTGATGTTGTAGACAAGTGTTGTGGTCAAACCAATGCAGTGGAACGTTGTGATTCGTAGAGGAGCACAGCTTCGTTGAGGAGGGATGCCCACCACAATGTCGTTGTACTCATGCAGGGATCTCGATCACCTGCACGACTCTTGACGACCCTACCTTTCACCTGTGATCCAGAGGTGTCTACTTGAGCTGGGCAAACTCGTGCACATGCAAGGTCAAATACTCTATGAATTCTCCTCATCACTCTCCAGTCAGAATGTGATCCTGGACACAATCTTTACCTACACCATATTTGCACGAGCAGGAAATTAATTTTCATCTAATCTCAATAACGGCTGTCGCAGAATTAGTTATGAGAACGTAAAAACGATCTGCATTAACGACGAGCGAACTGATATACCTGCGACTTTTGAAAACCACATTCAAAGAGAAAAATGAATCATTCCCACTTAGACGATCGCAACTTTCAAGGAACAGTGTCATTTTTATTTTATCAACGAACTCAGAGACAGGACCGGACAACTCAGATTAGGCCAGCAAGCTACTGCTAGCTTTGTCATTCTCTCTTTAATTATTGCCAACTTCGGCGCACGCTGCATTAAAAATCAAGGCTCACCCTCTCTCTCCCTCTCTTTCTCACTCTCTCTCTCACGACGGTTCCGATCTGATTTCTCAAATTTCACAAAGGCATTAGGTGGCATCGAATTTACAAAAGAACACCTATCTGTACAATAGAAGTCTAAAGGAGATAAGATTGCCCACTCTGGAACCTCAGCCACAAGCTGGAGAGTTCACTGACGGTGCACAATCTGAAAGGGCTCTAAACCTAGTTATATATTAGAAAACAGAACGAAAAGGTTGTGTGGTAAAAAATTTAATGGAAGTACTTAAGCGAAAAGGAGTCGTCTCCTAAGCCGTAGCAGGGGAAACTATCATAGAAGCAGGAAGATGGGAGGGGTTGAAGCTATTCAGTGAAGTTATCAAATTTCCTAACAAGAAAATGGAGACTACAAAGTCCGCCGCGAAGGATTAGTGTCTTCAATGGAGCTGCTAACACCTTCCGAGTCGGCAACAGCACTCCTTTCATTTCGGATTGCTGATTTCGCACCACATCCACTCTACACTTTGATTGGAATTCATCCATGGGGTGCCTTCGGAAGTGCCTGCTGTAGGCCGGCAAATGATACATGACTTGATTCAAATGAGCTACTGTGGCGGCAAGGAAGAAAAAGAAAAAAGACAAAAGACAAAAGAATGCCTGATTGCGTACAAGCTTAAAACACCTCTTTACAAAACAAAAAAAAAAAAAAAAAAAAAAAAAAAAAAACGAAACAAAAATACTATTAGTTTGCTCAAAATTTTCTGCTGCACTCAGGCCGCTCCCACGCCGAGGAAATCAATGAAGGCAACCGGCACAGGCTGCTCTGGCTGTGGTATTGCCATTCCTACAACACCCAAGTCATGAGTATTATCAGCCGCAGCCCAACAAGGTCCCAGCTTAAGAGTTGATTCGGTGTCATTGTGTGGCTTCTGTTGCCGCTGGTGGACTTGAGTGGACAAGCTCCCGACCTCTTTGTTTCTGTCGCCTTGCAAGAACGGGGGCTTGTTTCGACCGGAGTAATTCTCAGGTTGATATCTCCCAGTGTTATAAGCTGCGCTGCAGTTAAGCTGGCTGCTAGAAAGCTGTCTGTGCAGAATGTCAGAGTGGCAAGTGCTGGCGCCTCGATAACTCTCATACTTCCCGACCTTTTCATTGTGGCCAAAAGAGACAAGGGATTGACTGCGACGAGGTGCACGAGCGCTGGCGTTGAGGCTCCCCGGCACATTGGTTTCCAACCGCACGCAAGAATTATCTGTTGTTTGTTGATGTATTGGGAGGGTGGCTAAGATTTCCGCGCGTGGATCTAAAGCCGTCATCAGGAACCCGGAGCTAATCTGGCCATCCGTGGGATTATTAAGTAGCGCTTGATTCATCTCAGGGTTAGTTAAACCCGGCAAATAAACTGGCCTATGATCTGCACAATGATGAAACAAACCCATATTAGAGCGATGCATCTCCCATGACAATCATCGAAAATACTAGATCGAGCAATTGGAAAAAATGAAGTTCTGTGCCACCGGCGTGCACCTGATATGACATTCCCTACTGGATTCGGCAGCAAAGGCAGGGCTACCACAGTCGCGTCTCCAAGGTTTCTGTACTTCGGCGACAAGCTGGTTACATCGCTTAGACAGCTAGTACCCATATTTGCGACTGAATGCAAGGTGCCACCGGAGCTCTGCTGTCTAGCAAACGCGGTGGGAAGGGATGGAGGCGAGCCGCTGCCGCTGAGAGAAGACCGAGGGGGTGCTTCCGCCGACTCCTCCGTCGCTGCATACTTGGGCTCGATCCATACTGTGAGAGGATCTGTGGAGCCGTGGTAATGGTTTCCATGTGCGGAGGTGTAGGTGCAGTTACCCTTGTTTTTGCGGTGCACCTCCGATTTGCGGCGGCCACAAGCTCGTGACCGTTCTCTCATCTTTCTGGCTGTTACAACGTGCCAATGATTCTTCACGGCGTTGTCCGTGCGGCCCGGGAAGAGGCGCGCGATCATGGCCCACTTATTGCCCTGGAGTTGATGCGCTGCAAGCAGACGTTCTTCCTCTTCCTCCGTGAACGGGCGCCGGGTGATGCGAGGGTCAAGCTGATTGAACCACCGTAGCCTGCAGCTTTTCCCTGCACAAGTACTACCACAATCTCAGTTGTTTGTTTAGAGCTTAAAAATAAATGGAGCTGTCAGAATTGGTACCTCACCATCCTGGTGATGCGATGGAAGTTTTTTAAGTAAATAAGTATCGAAGATCGGTGGCGGCTTGTTTCCTACATTTCGCGTGTGCACTTCAAGACCGGCATTTCGAATTTAACTATAATGTACCACTCCTTTCAAAGCCACAACATTCTTCAAGTTGTAACCAGGACTGCACAACGGTTACAGTTTCGATTTCAATCTTGACACGGTTGGAATTCTTGTGTTGTTGGATCAAACTCTAGATCTGGCTCTAATGAACACAGGCCAATAACTACCTCAGCAGCTTTATAGTTCGATACCCTCAGCAATCTGCCCGGGCACAGAACTAATTTCAAAGCATTTGTGACTTGGAATCGGTTCGATTCGATTTCATTGCGCGTGGCCCAATACTCTGTCGCTGAAGTTAACGAAAGCACAAAGTGGTTACCACTCGCATCAGACCGGTGCAGAAAGATGCAGAGGGCTTAAATACCTGATCGACCCTGAAGTTTCTCTGCAATCAGGTTCCAGTTTTGAGGCCCATGGTGGGACACTAGCTCTCGCAGCTTATCGTCTTCCACTGGACGCCAGTGCCCGCGGGAGCACAGCTTCGACTGTACACTGTCGCCATCTTTGCCTCCAGAAATGACCATGTCCTCATTCGACTCCTTATTGTCGTCCAAGCTGCCGTGTTCCGTGTCATCGTCGCTGGAAAGTTTGAGCTCGGGGATGAAACCACTGCAGCTCTCCACAGAGTATGTGCGCCAGGGACGCTTATCGGGAGACATGCTCAGCAGTTGGAAGGGAATGGCCTCGCCAACTGCAGTGCCGGTGTCGGAGCCGGAATTTGAGGTTCTCTCGCCGCCTGTAGTCAGAGTCTCCAAAGCTGAAAAGCTTCGTACCTGGGAAAAACCGGACTGACGTCTCGCAGAGTATTCCTTGTCAAGCTGCACCGAAGCGTTGTACGGCGTTTCCGAATTCTGGCTCTTGTTGAAAGATCGCATCCGTTCGGCCTCCCATGTAAAGTGATGGCCCATGATCTTCGTGGTGTCAGCAGCCCAGCTCCCCATCTCTTCGATTTCCATGGTTTCTGATGAGAAGTCTGATTGAAGAGAGAGAGCATACCCGATTTGTAAAAAATGCAGTCACGAGAAAACTACGTCCAAGTTCATTTCGATTTCTAGATTAGACTAGACCCCACGACCAGACCATCTTGTTTGAGTGCGCAAGGATAAACTCGCTAGCCAGTAAACGCCTCCCGCAAGAGCCCGGAGATAAATTTGTCGCAAGAGAACATGATTTTGCTCCAAAATTACTCCTTGAGCTGCTGTCCTTCAGCAGGTGATGCAGAAGCGGCTGGAGTTTCAATTGATGCTCTAAAAATCCAATACTGAACACGCCGGCCTGTGATCTCCACTTCAGTTTCCTAATCAGCGCATTCAAAGAGCTATGGAATCCAGTTCGGCCATGAAAAATGAACAAATGCATGCGATGGTTGTCAATGCTGTGGTAGTAAATCGGAGTAGATGCCTACAAGACGCATTGAAGTAGTAACCTAGCTTGAAGCCTTTTCACTCTCTATATACACACGAACCTGTGTTTTATTTTCAGGTTACGAGCTACCATAGAAAACTGGCGTCCCACTTCGCATCGTCCACGAGAATCGGTTGTGGAAAGTGTTCGCAAACACCTTTGATAAAACTCCTCAATCGTTCAAAGAGGTTGGATGAGTTCCAAGTTCAACATGTAATTACATTACCAGCCTATCCCTTAGTCTTCTATTGCTCACCCGATTTCATATAGACATTGCACAAAGCCGCAACGTGGTTCGGAGGGATCGCTAGGTGTGAACCTTCTGGACTGCTCTCCATGTGTACGACGAATGGTATAACTCTACGAAGACTGCCGCATTAACGGAAGCGGCGATGCCTAGCGCTGCAAACACGATCAGTATCAAAGACCTTGGCTGCGTCAGAGAGAAGCAACTAGCCTTTGATGCGCTTACCAAACCCAAAGCCTCCCGGAGAGAAACTAGGTGGTACCATACAGGCTTCAAAATGCCGCGAGCAAAGCTTTCAGTGAGCTTAGGACAACAGAAGAGGGGCTTCGGAATGAACAGAGTACCGCAAGTGGGACCCCAGTACATTCCAAAACAATCCGCGGAGCCTCCCGCCTTCGAGACAGGTGCCAGAGCTTTGCAACGACGACGACGACGACATCAACAGACACCCAATGAATAGAAAAGATCTGACACCAAAGGAGTGCTAAAAAGAGAATGTCCGTTTCGGTTGGACGGACAGTATGAATTTTGCAGCAGAACACGGTAATAGCTAAAGTAAGGCTGTGGAGACGACGAAGACCGGGTGAAAGGGGGAATGCAGAGAGACACCCCGCTAGAAACCGGGCGACGATGATCAAAAATCCTCACGCAGATCGACGATCTAACGGTTTGTAAAGGCTTAAATGCGATGAGAGACATATGAATGATCCAGTGTCGAAGAATGTCCCCGCCAAGATGAGCTGTTAGGCTAGTTTTTGTGCCCCAAGTTGTTGCTACCTTCGAGGGAAAAAAAGCTTGATGGGTTCTAGGCTGCTACACCATCATGCATGGCACGACCGTGCAGACTCGGCCTGGTCCCTCGGACAACTCGCCAAACAGCAGCAAGGAAACTAGAAACAATGAAACATGGAGCCTTGGAGGGAGCACCGGCAGTAGGCACCACTGGTCGCCGAGATCGAGGTGCGGAGTAGAATCATAAAGGCGCAGAACCCAACCTCCCCATTCCCCACGAAAGAAGGAAAAAGAAGCCGAGTAATCGAAAATTCAATTATGAGGGAGGCACTTGCTCCCACTGCGCTGTGCTCGTAGCCCCGCTGCGTGGGTTAAAACAGGCTGAGAACAAGCACTGCACGAGAGATTTCCCTGTGCAGTGATGATAGGCTGCTAGTAGCACTTGCGGCAGAATCATTATACTCTATTTTAGTGCCACAAGATTACGATGATCAATGATCCGCCTCGCCATCTGCCTTATTCTCAGCTCCCGGAAACCGCATCACCAGTGACCCCATTTCCCGTGACCGTGTCCCTCTCTCCGCTTCTCTCTCCTGCAGCCTCAGGGCTCTACAGTGCCTCTGTCCCACGGAATGATAATCCCCCTCCTCCCATTAATCTTGCTACAGTCGCGGCACCCAGCAAAAATCTCCTCCCCCTCCCGAATCACTGCTGCCGCGTTTCCGGATCGGTGCCTGCTCATACTGTAGCCTCGCACCGTATGCGATGGTTTAGTGCCACGGAATGTACAGATCGCGCTAATGGAATGTGCACCTAATGTTGTTTAGTAACCACCTCTGTCAACGACAACGACAAGCAGGTTCTTCTTCTACTTCCCCTTCTGCTTCTTCTTCTTCGTCTTCGCCTCCTCCGTCGGGTTTTGTCCTCAATCCCTCGCCACCGGAGCCGATTTAGAGCGATGGAGCCTCTTCTTTCGTACCCTCCCAGTCAGAGAATTTCTCGTAATCGCCGCAGCCACTGCTTGTTTGTTGGTTGGTTTGTTTGTTTGTGTTATTTTCTTGTTTTTTGCGCAAGGGAATATAATCCTCTCATCCTCGGCACCCATCTTTGCACACCCTACTGTATCCACATGCCTGACGTTGTGACCATGCTTACCATCCAATCCAAATTGGATAGCGCCGCTCAATCACCCAATCAATCAATCAATCAATCAATCAATCAATCTCACTGTAATCTCAGTTTGCTGCTGCTGCTTCATCAGATTCTTCGCTTGCTAGATTTACCGCGCATACGAAGAAGAAGAAGATGATTTAGCAACGGGGCACAAGATTTACTAACTTACTGTGGGTTACAAAGTAATTAAGAGTGGCAGTGAGATTCACTACTCAGATAGCTGACTTTTGCAATGACTGGTTGATGAGTTCATTAATCTGTACTTGGCAATGGAGCTGTAAATAGGCTCTCTCTATGTATCTATCTTGGTATATATAGATATACACATACTTTAGAAAACAATCAAGGAATAATCGTAACAACAAAAATTACAAGGCTATGAATAGGTTAGCTTTTAAGAGTATGTTGACATTTATGAAAACTTTGATGCAAACCCTAGGGCTAAACTTTATTCTCCATGTTCAATGATGCATTATAAAACGCACCTTTCCAGTCAGAGAATTCAACCTTGAGTGACCTTGAGTCTAATCCATAGTTCTTTATCAAGAGCAATTCTTACTTTTGTAGCTTTTAGCCACCAGTGCCCTTGGTAGTTATATGGGTGATTCATTGGGGCTATAAGCACTCTAGTTGATAGCATCACATATTTGACCATGAACAGTTAAAATAGTAAGTATACTGTAAATTTGAAACTTACTTTGGAGTTGTTGAGTTTTTATGTTTTCAGTCAGATTCTTATAATATAATAGCCATGGTACACTAGCTTCTGTGAAGGAAAAGATGATACATTTCTACTGAGTAATGGTTTTTAATTCAGTATACCAAGAAGCATGTAAATTAAGTCAATGCATTCAATTATATGATTTTTGTTTTGTTTTATTTTGTTTTATGATCTTCTCCCCCTCCCCCCCCCATCTTTTTTATTTTATAGGCTTAAATGAAATTTAAATATTTAGAAAATAATATTTAACAAGTGATGTGTTCTCATGCATATCCCTACCCTTACATGAGACTAACACCATCAACTTTGAAAATCATGGATTTATCTTTGTGACCTTCTATTGTTCTGATTTTTACAAACCTTTGATGAAAAGATCCAATATGAAGATGTAAATGAATAAGTTTTAACATATCTTTTTCTAACAAAATACTTTATTGATTTTTTGTTTACTTTCTTATTATCCACACATGCTTATATATATATATATATATATATATACTCAAACAAAGTAAAATAATTGTTTTAATGATCCTTCTTTCCATTTAAGATGGGAATCAGAATTATCTGTAGGTGCCATGATTTCAAAAACTTATTTCTGACCATCAATTATTAGTTTACAAAATGTTCAATTTCACAAACAAAATTAATCCAACAAATCATTTTTTTTCACATGACATAATTTAAATTATTTCTTTGACAGTTATTGAATGACCAAAAAATTTCTACAACCTTTAATGTATTTAATGTAAAATGAATATCATTTTGTACCTTTTAAAAAGAATTTGAGGTAACATATTGATTTTAGATTTTTAAAATTTCCTATAAAATTTAGGTATTCAACAGCTTACTGGATTATTCCCTTCTGTTGAAAAGAATTATATGATGTAAATATTTCATACCATTCATGAGCTTTGTAAATGTAGACGTAATTTTTCAAAACAACAATATATGTAGTTTTTAAACCACAATGGCATTGTTTATTCTAAAGTAGTTGGTTCTTGTTTGTATTTTTTCATGGTAAGCCTTTCCGTTACAATTGAACTTTTCTATCATTTTAAAAATAAGCACTTTCTGTTTATCCTAGCTATGGTGCTATATCCATTTTTCTTGTAGTATCTTATAATAATATTGATGACATTTAAAATGTTCAACAGATTTTGCAATGAACCCCAGGAATCAGAGAAGCAAAAGCATTTGATTTGTTCAGATCATGTTCTACAAAGCTGAGGTTTTCATAACAAACAGTGTAAATTAAATTATCAAATTAAATATCAAATCCACAAAAAAAATCCCCTAAATTTTTGAAGTACAAAATTAGTAATTAATTCTCAGAACCGACTTTATATCATACAATAATAAATCAAAATAAAATAAATAAAACATGTTGAAGTTTCAGACATCTCCATTTCGAAATCTTTGCAAAGGGAACTTTTTGAGCATGTCAAGGCGAAAGTAAACTTCTTTGATCTTTTTATTTTTTATTTTTTCAGTTGCTTACTGCTTATTCTACTCAGTGAAATGTTATAACAGACTCAACGTTTAGTATTGCTACAAAAGAATATCAACTATGTAAATATATATATATATATATATACTCATTAACATTACTTGAAAAAATAATAGTTTTGCATCAATTGTATGCCTTAAATTAAAGCACTTCCATCTTGCTACTTACTCTTTAAACTTTTAATTGAAAAGAATAAAAAAAAATAAAAGTGTGAATATGTCAGTTTGGAATTACCTTTAAAGTTGCACATAAAATAAATTCTGAAGACATACACACCAATTAGCTCAAAGGTTAATAAACAGATTCCATTCAAGCTAAGAAAATAAATATTACACAAATCTAATATTATTAAAGTATCAATGTCTAAAACGTCTTATAAGGGAATGAATCTTGGAGCTTGGAGCGGGGCAAAGGCATGGGCAGTAGACAGGAGAGAGGGGGGCAGAGCCCTGAGACTATTCAAGTCTACTATTGTGGGTTGGGTTGGCCACATATTAAAGTGAAAAAAATATGAAAAAAAGAAAAATAAAATAAAATAAATTGTTAAGCTAACTATACTAGGCTCCACCACGCACTTGAGTGTTCCCCTGATGGGGAAATCGAAGGCAGCCCTGCCCTGCCCAGCCTACTCCACTGTTCCTCATTCTAGCCCAAGCCCTTTTCACAATGGCTGGGCTACTGATTACCACATTGTAAGGTTTAGGTTTTTATAGTGTAGGTTATAGTGTAGGGCGCGGAACATGAGAGACCTGGTTCCACTGGTTCTGTCCGCTTCTTTCCGCGAATATTACTCTCCAGGCTTCGTAGAAGCTTAGCTAAAACTACATGAACGGTAACGTCGCATTTGCTGCAGTAACTTGGCCTTAGTGTGGTCAAATTCGACAGAGTAAGCCAGGGAATCCGAGCTTCCAAGCGATGGGACAGCATCAACGACCTCCTCGCTTTTCGCATCAGAAATAGAAACCCTAGCGTCACACAAGGGTACGAAAACAGCTCCAAAAAGCGGAGGAGGAGGGGGCTGGGGCGGGGGAGCAACAGCAGAGCTGAGCCGAAATGCACCCAACACAATTTAGGATGCGATAACTGTCTCCGATGAACCTAGAGATCCGTGAAAGCAAAACAACGGGATAGAAACAAATCCACCCACAAAAACCCACAATCGCAATTCTCTCTCAAATCCTGTGTTCGCATCCTCGTCGTCATCGTCGTCATCGTGCGCGCGGATTTATTAGTCTGGCAGTTTGTCTATAGTGCGGTGGGTGTTTACAACACCGCCCCACCTCCCCTGCGCTGGGGTGGAAGCCCTTCCTTTCTCACCCTGTCGCTCTGTCTCCGCTTCGTCCTTGAGATCTGTGCCGGAGCCTGGGCCTATTTTTGCCTTTTCCTCCAAGAGCCAACCAACATTATCGCACCATTAAAGAACCCTTCCAGAACACGATTCTGTAGGGGAGACACTTGCCTCCCCTATCTCCGCTCACTCCGCCCCTATTCCCGGACCACATTTACTAGTGCTTATTACCGTGTGTTGCTTACCGGGCTTGCTCTCTTCATATCACTTCCTTCGAGCATTTTTTTTTTTTATGTTTTTTGATTTATGATGAAGTTGCTTAATGTTGGCATGTAAGTTTGAAATGAATTTCTCACTTCTGTTACTTTTACTTCCTTGTGTGCTTGACGATGGCATGCAGGTGAATCAAAAATGTTGTAGCTGGCTACAGTTGATTGTTTACTACTCTTTTTCCGAAAAAAATAACCAAATGAAGTAACATATCCAAGTTTGAAAAGTAATTTGATAAGTCCATTTTCAACTCTGAGAATAAAAATAAAAATAAAATGCAATAGTACATTGGACTCCAACTGACATTTTTATGTATTTGGTAGTGTTGCCAAACAATACATATTCTGCTCCGTTCCCCATCTCCCTGGCAATCATTCTAGTTCCTTCTTCTCCACTAAAGGCGTTCCCAGTCCCGTTCCAATTCCCGTTCCCGTGCCGGTGACAAGGTTGAATAGCGACCCACATGAATCTCCATCATTGGATTAGCCCTTTGTTTAAGATCCTTCATTGTGCATAATTGTATTAATGCTGTCAGTTCCTTGTGCATGGTTCGCAAGGGAACTTGGTTTTTGTGCCCCGTCAAAAATAGCCGTTCCTATTGAAGAGAACTCATGTGAGCCACAACAGCACGTGTTCCCCAAGTGGAGTTCCCTACAGCTGAAGCCCCCTGTTAATCCCAAGGCCCAGGGATTTTGCAATTTGAAACAAAGGGTTCCCCAAATGGCAGGAGATAAATAAAGGGTAATCTGACTCTAGACTTCGAATCCCTGGAGGCGGTATAGTGGGTGGAACCTGCTGCCCGTTATTAATTTTGTTGGTTCCTTTATAACCGTGGCAATGATTAATAGGCTCATACGTTGGGGCCTAGGGATTGAACACCCATTATAAGCGAAGCCACAAGGTTGCCATGACTTTTTTTGAATAAACGCTACTTTATATGGCTAGCCTGTCGTAGACTTGTTTTAGGGCTTCACTTTGAAATTTCACTTTTCGAGGGTAAAAGGAAAAAAGATTAAAACAGACCAAAAAGGATGTCCCGTCTTTAACTACCCGTGACCGTGGATGACCACCTAACCTGCGACTCTGCCAACCTCAACATGGAATATTGTTCTACGTGGCAGTCTTCGTTCTTATTTCCGACCCCTCACTCTTTTACTTAATTTGCTTGAAGTGGAGAGTAATCATATTGAAGTGTTGAGATTCTTAATTAGTAAAAGGTTCACACACATATTTCTTAAAGGTATTGAGGTCAATTGTATAACATTACATTATAGAGAATATAAAAGAATGATAAAGCATAAAGGATCACATAGCTAGTAGAATACACGTTCTAGGAATGAAGGTACAAATATAACGAATATTTTTTATGAAACACAGGAACTGTTATAAACATGTTTATATTTTGATATATGTTAATTCTATTTACGCATGATATTAATATTCTACTTTCTTTATTGAAACACTGGATAGAAAATATTTCCGTAAAACCATAACATGTAAGTTTCAAGTATCCCATAAAAACATTAAAGTGATTGTAGTGGACATTGAAGTGAGAATAGTTGAGTTTTAATACATGAATAGAAATACAAATGCCAATTTTATGAATAAATCAGTATATATATATGTGAATTGTAAACATACAATAATTTATAGTACATGAATTTTAAGATGTAAATAATGTGTTATTCATTAAATTGGAAATGATATAGCCTTTGACAATTACAGAATTATACAGCAGTGGAATACATGTAAAACCTTCCAAAGTATAGTGGGTTTATTTTGGATAAACTATTTAAAGCATTATCACTATTGATTAGATATAAAGTGGTATGATATATGACAGCTATAAAAGTTGAACTAGAATGTACACCATATTGTGCAAAGTATCCTGCATCATCTATTATAATTTTTTATTAATTATGATAATCAGATTTTTTTCCAGTTAAAACTTATTTTACAAAAATACTATATATGTATAATCTTTGAGATAAACAATTGGCAATAAAAAGAAGAACACAAAATATGCACAATAGCCAATAAGATTTAGTTCTTTGGTTTTAAAATAAATAAATAGTTTAATAAGTCAATCAAATGACAAATGTATATGTTGATAATTAAACGTTTGGTAGAAGGTTAATAGAAAGAAAACTGTTGACATAATAGAATTTATTGTTATAAAATATACAAGGATTGAAAAATATTATTAGGAGAAAGTCAAGCATATTTTTTTTATATATAAGTGTGTGCTTATTATTCTTCTAAATTTATTCTCAACAAAACAGTAAAAAAATAAATTATAATTTTCTTCCTAAACTCAAAATGTTGCATTATATCAAAAATTATTTTGTATTTGTATCAGACTATTGTGGGCATGTTTACTTATTATATCTAATAATCAAAATTATATTTTATATTATTCGAACTTTGATTGTATTTGCAAGATAGTTATGTCCTTTACAATAAGTCCCAAGTAACAAGATTATGTAACAGATATTATTTATAAAACATTAAAAAATTACTATTTGAAGAATTCAAAGATTAATTCTGTTTAAAATTTAAATAATTATTTTTAATCCTCCTAAGATAAGCTTTTAATAAAATATAAAGAATAATGAATGCATATATATATATATATATATATATACACATACATACATACAAACGTACATATAAAATTATTTTAGAATATTTTCTGGCCCTTTTATATAATCAACAGAATTCAACTTGTTTTTGTTCTAATAAGATAGTTTTCTTTTTTTTCTTTTTTTCTTTTTCTTTTCTTTCAGTAGAATTTTGAATATTAACTACCTCAAAGATCTAAGAATAATGAACTTGTTAATTTCATTAAGAAAAGAATATTGTAACAATTAATTTTCTAACCTAAATATTTGAAATAAGATAACATAATTAACTTAACTTTATCATTGAAACTTATAAAAATTACTAAAATAAAACTGAAAAATATATTTATTGGACTTGCAACTTTACTAGAAAATATATAGTCTTTTTGTAACTCAAGATTTTAATCAAATTACATACCATGTAGCTTATAAAATCATCTAAAATATCTTTGCAAAAAAATTGAAACACATGCATGATACACTTATGTTATTGATATTTAAAATTTTGTTGTATCTTCAAATAAGACAAGTTATTCCAAATTTTTTTTTAAAATTATATATATATATATATATATATATATATATATATATATAAAATAATTATTTATAATAATATATTATCTTAGATTTTATATTTAATTTTAATTTTATACTATTATATAAAAGTTGTTAAATTTTAGAATTTTTTAGTATTATTCATTTATTTAATTACAAAAAAAACTACTAATATTCATAGTATGTTAACTTATAAGTTTTAATATATGTAGTAAAATAATTTAAATCTGAAATATATTCATCAAATATAAAAGTTAATTATTAAAAAAATATGACAAAAATTCATAAATTGTCAAAAATATTTTTTTAAAAATTATTTGATTAATTTTAATTTAAAACAATATACTTATATTCTTAAGCTTTTGTTAGAATTCTTAATTTAAAAGCCCACTTTCAAAGGCCACTTTCAAAGGCCATGGTTCAAAAGAATTCTAAACTATTGATTCTAAGAACCTAAAAGCCCACTTTCAAAGGCCATGGTTCAAAAGCTTTAACAAGGTCCCTTGCTTGGAGAAGAAGAGCCCTTCTTTTGAAGATTTGGTCTTTGAATATAATATAAAGTGAAAAGAAACTATGAAATGAATCTAATCTTCATTTAATTATAACTCTAAATACGTGAACACATATCTTAATTTAAATAATTTTGAAAAGTATAACAAACTCTTATGGTTATTTTTAGAATTTTCTAACATAGATTCTTGAATTTTTCTAAAAATTACCTATTTAAGATGGACCTAAAGGAAACTTTGTTGGACAATACTATTTATGTTATATACCAAAAAAATATTTTCTACCTTATTTTCTTTTAATCTTAGTGTCTTTAGACTAATTTTTCTAAGTATAAAGCCAACTAAAGGAGATTTTGAAATTTCAACAAATCAAAATATTTTAAAATTATGGCTTTTCACCTTATCTTCTAAGTATAAAGTGTCCCTTAATATTTCTTATTTGAATTTTTATCTTGAGTATATTCATATTTATATTTATATATGTAACAAAAATTTGAATTAGATTAAATTTTATTTTAATAAAAATTTATAAAAAATAATGTGCCAAATTATAAGTGAATATTTGTATTAAAAATATAATTTAAAATAAATTAATATTATATGCATGTGCAAACATTATGGATTTTAAAATTTTAAAATGTATATAATAAAATTTAAAATCTTCAAGATGTGAATATAAAGTAATACATGATAATTTCATAATGTATTAGTACTATGTTTAGCACATAAATAACTCACTTGAAGTGAATTCAACATAAATTAATTTATACAAGATAAATACTTTATTGGTAGTTGTATATTTCTAACACTAAGCATCTTAATTGGCTTTGATTAAAAGATTTCAAAGTCTTTCAAATATCATCTAAAAGAATTCATTATACTCTAACATACACAAGACAAAATTAAAATCTTCTTGTAAAATACAACGTTATCTGTAAATAATTATTAAATTATAAATACTTTTTTTTTAATGATTTTATTTAAATTATAAAGTTATTGTATCATTTAAATGTATTGATTTCAAACTATAAATAAAACATTAAGAAAAATGAAAAAATGTCAATATATCTGTGAATTTAAATTCACAAAATAAGTTGATAAATGAATATTAATTTAAAACACTTTTGGGTATGCAAAGCTTCTTTTAGCTTCACACCTAATGTAAAAAAAAATTACATAATTCTTAAAAACGGCAGTAGGATTACCCTTAATAATAATTTTTAAATTTTTTATTATAATCTATTTATTTATTTGAAATCCACCAAAATTCTCAAATAATTTTTGGTATCTTATTGTATCAATTTGAATTAATATAGACTTACTTCATTTCCTGATAAAATAACAAATAAAATATGCAGTTTATAAAATATAAATAGAAAATATATAATACTTAAAATTAATTTCTTTTATAGTATATAATTTTTTACTATGCTAATATTTTATTAATATTGATTAATATTTTTAACACATAAATTTGATATAAACTTGAATTTAAAATTTTAATAAATTGAGGTAGATGTGTTTTTTTATTATTTTAAATATTGTATCTTTTCAAAAAACAAAAGGTTCCGAATATTGTGTAATAATAAGATTGTAAAGTTCTTATTTCAATAGAAAATATTTTTTATCATGTTAGTTTCTAAAACTTTATACCATTAAGAACAAATATATATTATGAGAATTTTATATTGCAATAAAATAATAAATGATAAATTTTAACATTGAATTAATATTTTATAATAATATTATTAATTGATAGTTAGTATAGCCAATTTATTTTAAAATAATATAAGTTAAAGCATATCCATAAAATTTACAGTTACTATATAAAATTGAATACATTGGGTAACAATCAAAAAATACTATATAAAAGTATCAAATATATATATATATATATATATATATATATATATTATTTCTATTGGGATAATCTTTGTGATACCAAAAAAGAAAAATGTTTCAGTAAAAAGATAAACAACTAAATGAGTATATATATGATTCTAGAAATCCAAGAAATTATTTTTAAGAAACTTTTTGCATTAAAAAGCATGAGCATTTTGGAATAGTGGAGAACAATTCACATGATACCCAAATGAGTCATCAAACCCAACAAAGAGCACACCCACATGGCATGCCGTGTGGCATAATCTTTGGGAACATGTGAGACTCAATGGAACACTGTACACCTCATAAGTTTGAGTCCAATTGTGGACAATGTAAATGGGGCAATTCACCTATTTGTACATGGTGGTGGGGAACTGTGCACAATTATGTTCCCCACCGTAACATGTTAAAAACTTGAACAATCAACCCATAATGGATCCCTTTAAAATGGGGCTTTCCTCCATGCCAGATTCTGCATCTTGAAACCTGGAACAGGCAACCTGCTTGTCTAGCACACGACTGTTCTGGCCAGAATCTTAGGTTACATAGATGGGGACAAGGCTGTTCTACAGAGAACTTTTAGGGTTTGAAAGCCATCCCTGCATTGTGCCTCTATGAATTTGTCAAAGATCTTGGATACTGTGACAATTCTGATCAGAACAATACTTGCAGTTGGGGCACCAAGCAGAACTGGCATTGCAATGAAAAGAGGTGCAAGTTTCTGCACAGAAAATGGGTCCTCCCCTCTACCACCACCACCACTCATGGGCTTGAAATCATGTTCCCCAACTTGTTCCCCATCTTCATGTGAAATGGTCATCTCCAACTAAAAAGGCCCCACTGGTTAAAGAACAACCCATTTGCTATCTTACTTTTACTTTAGGCCTACATTTGCTGATAATAACCCTAAAAAACTCATTCTTTGGATGAAAAAGTTGCTGCAACAATTCCACGCCATGTTTAAAACTTTTTCATTCATTTCAGTCCCAGGGATGAGAAATCAGTTATCAACATTACACAACAAGAAAATTATAAAAATTAAATCATTCTCTCATGGCAGAAGGTGCTGCTTCACCAATTGCAAACCTCCCCTCTTCATTGAACACGTGGTAAGATCTGCCAACGTGGCATCGAAACACAATCAAAGCTAGTGTAGGGCTCTCGGGTTGTAGATCGCATGGAACAGAAACGGGCAGCTGCCCGACACTGTGAACCAACAACAAAACAGCAAGAAAAAAGCCTCAGAGGCGCCTGCCCGGAAGAAGAAGAAGAAGAAGAATTAAGACAATGGAAATGATAATGGAAACAATAACAGGTCGGGATTCCGACCCTGCAGGGGCCGCCCTTTCAGATAATGGGACTCGTTCTTCTAGACTATATTAAGGTTCTCTCATCATCACCAAGCCAAGCCCCGAGGCTGAGTGGATGTTGCATGGGAGCCAAGCATGTTCTGCCACGGAATCTAGATTTTCTAGGCGCAAGGGCCTACGCAATTTCCATGTGGAAATGGAGACCTAGCTGCCGAGAATGGAGGGGATGGGTTAGGATTACCTGGAGAATGCCGAATGGTAACATGTTCTTAGTGTTCCCGAGGGCGTTTACAGAGGGGGAACAAATCCGGTGAGGATCTGGCCTATAATGGGATGAAATTTAATACACTCATGTCCTTTTGCTTTTCCTGACACTAATTAGGACCTTAGGCAACTCTCGTGATGCTGTGTTTCGATGACGTGGCATTGGGTTCCCTTGGTCTCAATATTACTTGTATGCACACTTCTAAAAGTCAAAAAATTTAAAATGTTTTAAGAAATAAGTTATTGCCCTTGGAATCAAATGTTGATAATTAGTTTAAGATTCCCATATTTCTGGGGTGTGGTGAAAACCATTCTTTAAGTTGTTTTATATTATGATTTTGGGGGATGGGACTGGTTTTTGGGATACAACATTGTCAAACTCATATCATATTTGTGTAATTGTATCCACAACTTTTGTTAAACTTGTATTGTTGATACTTTTAAAGGCTAATATATATATATATATATATATATATGCCACAACAACTTGCCATCATAATTTTTGCTAATGTCACCACAACTTGCCCTAAACTTGTGTTGTACATTACAATATATTTTATGGAACACTATAATATAAATTCATAAAAAAATGTGCATTTTATTCATTGTGGTGTATATTAGCAATGATCCATAAAATATATTATAATGTGCAACACAAGTTTATGGCAACTTGTGGCATTAGCTAAAATTGTGATGACATATGGTACAAATTGTGTGGCAATAACAAAAAATGTAGAGTTGCTAATGCCACCACATTTTTTGTAGTGTATATTTATACATATAGAGTTTTTTTTTAAACTAATATAATAATTTTCTGTGCATAATTATTTTTAAATTTATTATTATTAGGCTTTACTTACATAGTAAATTAAAGCTGAAAATAAAAATAAAATTGATAGGACTGAAAAGTCGAAGGCAAGACATGAACTTAAAGTATCTTACAACTAAATAATGCATAGGGAGCATTGATTTTTCTAGCTTGTTATAATTATTTTAAAATTTAAAAAATTTTAAAATTCTAATTTCTAACATTTAACATTAGATTTTGAATCAAATCCAATAATTGAAATATAACACCAAAATCAATTCCATATGATCATACAAATGTACACACATACATTCATACATACATATATATATATATATATATATATATATGTTAAATGTATAAATTCAACATGTTTTGGTATTACATTGAAAGATTAGGGATCATCATTACCACTACTAAGCTTTAAATGTTCTCCCCTTTATCTATGTCTTGAACATAATGCAATGTGTTTGTCACAAACTACAAAGTTAATATGAATGTAACTGCTAATCCTGCTTTTTTTAAAAGTATGTAATTTTTTTAATGATAAAACATACCATCAATTTTATAATTATAATAATAATAATAATATATATATACAATTTTAAATTCTTTAAATATAAGATGACATTTGAATATAAAAGATTGAAATTGAATATTTCAATGTATTATCAATTTTTAATAATATAAATCCTGTTAATTTGACTTTTTGGAAAAATGGTAAACCATTACTATCATCATTTAGAGGTAAGGAAATATAAAACATTTGTACTTGAAAAAGTTGCCAAGATATTAAGTGGCTTATGTGGAGTTGTTGCTATTTTATATATATATATATATATATATGAACTATTATTATCAGTATTGGGACATTACTTGGAACAAAATATCATGAAATTCAATGATTTTTTTTCTTGTTTATTTTTTCCATCATCAAAATAAATATTTAAGTTAAATGTAACTATAATATGAAACATCAAGTAATTTTTTAAAAATCGTTTTGAAATATGTTTATTTTGTATTTACCAAAAAAAAGTCATTTTATAGTTTGAGTAAAAGAATTTAAAATGGAAGTAACATTTAACTATCAGTGGATGGTCATTAGGGGCTTGAATTTTTGTATTGATAGCATCACTGAAGGAAATCATTCATGTCAATTCTTTCCTTTGCAATTTTTATAGAGTAGCTTAAATACTCTTTGCAAAAATTTAATGCAATTGATCAAATGTTAGTGTAACTTTGGCATGTCTTAAATTTTAATGTGATAGGATGAAAAACATGCTATGATATATATATATATATATATATGTATGTGTACATATACTCAAATATTTTTTTTTCTATACATTACAATTCAGTGAACTTTTATGAAGCTCAATAACTTGGAATAGAATTGTGCAAGTTTTAAATTTTGGTGTACTTTCTAAAAAATGCAAGTATTATAGGCAATAGTTGTACACACAAGTAAAATATAACTATAAAACCATCACCAAGTTTTTAAAAAAATACAAGGACAAACATACTTCAAGTTCACCTAACATAACATTGAGACTATTTACAATGCAAAAAGCTAGAGTTAATTTTAAATAATCCATTTAGCCAATTTGTCCACCGCAAATGCACATCACTAAGGGAGAAAACCATTTTCACAGCCAAAAACCCCCCAATAACTTCAATTAAACCGCAACAACAGAAGCATCCATGTTTTTTTCCACACAAAAACAAAAAAAAAAAAAAGCAATTCAATTACACAAACAGAATCCAAAGACGAACAACGTCAGATCATGAACCTTTTGAATGAAGAAATGCCCACGTTATTAGAATTGCAAAAACAAACACAATGAAGGGAGTTGGGACTGATACTAGTCGATGTTGGATTCCATTGATTATTCTAGAATGATCTAGACTGATCCTGCAAGCGATACAATCCATGCACACATGTTTCACAGTTTTGCAATCCATATGCTGTAACAGGATGGATTGCCGGCGTTCTACGATGAGCACCGCTTCGTTGCGGTGCTGCAGGTTGTTCAGCAAGCTGGGTTACGTAGATGGGCGATGGGGAGATTCTAACCCGGCGTTGGTTGAGTATTGTACACCGTTAAGTTGGTGTGCTGGTAGAATAAGCGGGTGTTTGGGTGCGGTAGCGCCGAGTCAGGAATGTACCGCGACGCTGATGACTGGTGTGTGAGTGTGTGTACACCCTAAACCTGCAGCGTGCACACACTGCAGCAGTGATCACGAGGCTCACAAGTGTACACTGGGATCTGTGTCTGGTAGTGTGTGGGTGTGTGTGTGTTGATTCCTTTGCTTAGGGTGGAATCGTCGAGCTAGCAGTGGAGTCGGAGACTTGTAGATGAAGTTGAGGTGGGTGGGGGTGGGGTGGTGATGTGGCCCAGTTGCGGTGGGTGGGTGGGCCTGCACAGTAGAAGCTTGAATGCCGCACGTTGTTGAGCTGCATGTGCTGACCACGCAAGGGGGAGTATTCTTTCATCGATGGATCAGCGTTGCCCACCTCGGATCCTGGAACCCTAAAACCACCAACTTGCAATCCTAAACCCTAAAACTTAAGCAGTAGAGGAATAGGTACCCAGCTGATACTTGGTACTTGGTACTAGATGAAATCTTAAATCCTTAACCTTGAATCCCCACTGCCAATATTTTAAAGCAGCCCAACAATTGGTTGCTTGTCATTGAGTTGTCCAAAAAATCTAAGGCATCTGACTGACATTCATCTCTATTGACATGCATGGATGACATGTAGCTGAAGTAATAACGTTAGAACGTTAGAGTGCAAGTTAGGTACCTATTATGTAAAATTTTAGAAATTAATATTGCAAAATTTAGAATTAGAAAACTTGGAGCTTTAAACCTTATAAAATAGAAACCCTAAACCTAATGCTTTATCACTTTGAAATTTGGAATCTCAAATACTAAATCGTAGAGCTTTAAAGATTAGAATCTTATATCTAAAATCTTTGGACTTTTTCACATAGATTTTTAAATTCTAACACTTAAAACTTTAAACCTTAAGATTTAGAACCATATTTCTAAAAGCTTGAAAATTTAAAGTTATAAATTAGTACTACATAATTATAAGTTGGTGACTATATATTAAAATATTGAAGTAATTGTATGCAAACTTTTTACGCAATATATTTAAATTCTTTAAATATTTTTGGTATGTAATATCTAAAATTAATTAAAGATGAAAATAATTTAAATGGATGATTTTAAATAATAAGAAATTTCTATAGTGGTAAAAATAAAAATAAAACATATTAATTAGATTTTATAAAATAATTTATTTATATTTTTTATTTATTATTTTTAAAAAAAAACTAAGTTATCTTATTAAATATATAAAAAATTCATAATCTTATTTGCTCTACTACAAATATAATATGTCTTTTTAAACTTAATAACTTTGGTAGTAAAATCATATTTAGTATATAATAATAATAGTTTTTTATTAAATATTATTGTTATAGAAAATATTATAAAATATCATTATAAAATCTATTATAAAAAAAACTACCAAATATGATTTTTAAAAATATAATATTAATAAAGTAATTAAGATCAGGAGTCTAAATTACATTTATTATTATATATGAACATAATTACATGTGATATCTCAGTATTATTTTTCAAACATATTATTTGTGGTTATGCCAATGTTATTAAGGCTACTTATTTTTTACTTATTTTTAAAAAATTCAATGGTAATTTTTTATACTCTATATTCTTGATTTTATAAATAATATATTTTTTTAAAATTTTAGAATCAATAAAATTAACTATAATCTTACTTACCCACTATTTGATGTAGTACTACATGAACTATTGTATTAATTTTATTAAATTTTAATTTAATATCTATATTTATTTATAGATTTTTTTCTTTAAATATCTTATATTATGTATAATTAATTTAGAATTTTATCAATATCATCTTTAAAAAAATGTACCAATTAATGTAAAATAATTATGTAAAATTCGAATAAAAATAGTTTTATTTTATTTTGTTACTTGATCTTAAATAACAATAATCTTTATTAGTAGATAGTTTATGGGAATTGCCACATAGATACCTCCTTTTTATTGTATGGACACACACCTCTCCCTCCTGTGCCACACACCTCTACATATACACAATAAAAATTTTATTTATACTAAAACAATTTAGGATAAATCTACAATAAAATATTTCTTAAATAAAATTAATAATATTTTTAAAATGAATGAAAGTATTACATGAAATGAATTATTAAATTTAATCAAGTAAATAAATAAAACAAAACAAAAGAAGAAGAAGAAGTGCCATGAGCCACTGCACACAAATCTTTATTTGTAAATTTATCCTAAAACTTTTTAGTATAAATAAGAGTTTTGTTGTATGTATGCAGAGGTGAGTGGCATGGGGGAGTGTCCATACAATAAAAGGAAGGTGTCCACCTAATAATTCCCTACTTTATTAGACTTAAGGAACATTATTATTATAAACATTATTATTATAAGAAAAGATTGATTGTTGATTTTTAAATATTTGTACAAATCATATATATATATATATATATATATATATTTTTTTTTTAAAAATAAATATTTGTACAAAACTTAGAACATTTTTTTATTGATTGGCATATGCTCAAAAGTTACAAACAATTATATAAATCCAAAAAAATTCTTGTTAAAATTAAGCTTAAGAACAAATTTAATATCTATAGATAGAAATAATATAAATATTGTAATCTTTGGCTTCTTATTTTAAATATAGAAATCCCATCAAAAAAAAAAAAAAAAAGAAAAAAAAAAAATTACTATTAAATTTTAAAAAACGAATTAAGTTCAAGAAGATTTTTTAAGCCAGTAAATTCTCAAACAAGTATTAAAGAATTGGTTGCACCATATTAATTTTTCTTTACAATTTTAAAAGACCTTTATATACAATTTATCCAAATAATCTCTATCAATCAGTTTTGGTGGTTGGAATATGACATCTATTATCATAGCAAAGTCAAATGCTCATATAAATATATCTATGAAATATTTTATATGAAAATATTTACAAGAGCTAATAGAAAATAATTTAATATTAAATATTATAAATAAAAATAATCATAGTGTTAAATTTTTTTCAATAAATAAATTAACTATAAGATAAAAAAATTTAATGAGAATTTAATATTTTTTGCAATATATATATATATATATATATATATAGAAAATATGATTCAACTTCTTTGAATGTGATTATAAAAATTAACAAAAAAAAAAAAAAAAAAAACTAAATCTAGTCAAAAATCAAAATATTTAAAAAAGAAAAAAGAAAAAAGAAAATTGAATATTTTCTGCTTTTATACATATTAGACTAAAATTCCTTTAATAAAGTCTTCTAAGAATTAAAATGTGGTATTAAAATCTATACATTGATAGTGCATTAATTTAAAAATAATAAACTTGAAAATTTGAGCTTATTTTTTACATATAGTGATATGTAATTTTTAAATCACACACCACTATATATCTTTCATACTCAACTTTATGTATTTAAAAAACATAAAAAAATTATTGAGAGTATAGAATTTTAAATTAATTGTTAAGGAACCAATATATTTAGTTTTAAATTTATATTTGCAATCTAATATGTTCTTACAGCTTTGATATTAAAATAAAATTTGAAAATATTATATATATATATATATATATATATATATTGATTTTATTGACCATAAATTCTTGAAAAGAATTTCCAATTTTTTAAATTTTATTCATTGTGTAAACTTATTTATATTCTAATTAGCAATTTTTTGATATGGTTTTAAGAATTATTATTATTATTATGACTATTATCTTTATGGTTCAAATATTATTTTACTCATCATGAAAATATGTATTCAATCAATTTAAACACTTTTTCATGTAAAAAATAGATAAATAAAAGAAAAAAATTTATTGTTTGAAGTAGTGTCTTCAAACTTAATAATGAATTTAGATTTATACTAAACAACCAATGAAAAATTTACCCTTTTTTTTTCAAAAAACAGAACATGTTTGTCTTATTTTGTAAAGAATATTGAACTTGTATAGAACCCCCCTTTCCACATCCAATCCAAACAGTAGAGTTCTAATATTTATAAAAAAAATTAAAACAAAAAAATGTTTTTCAAATTTTTGTATAATATAAATAGATAGCAATTAGAAGTGGTAAATCCAAACCAATCTTTGAATCAACATAGGCTCAACTATTTTTAGAGTAAAACTCTAGATAAGGGCCAATATGTGGAAATTCTTGAAGCATAAATAACTCTAATTATGGTGTGTGTATTTATATATATATATATATATATGTGTGTGTATAAATATAAATAATAATATTAGAAATAACTTTATTATTAAGCCAAATGAAGTTGTGACAATTGCAATCTATATTTTTTATTTTTTATTCTTCAAAGAAATAAGATATATTTGAAGTTTTGTTTTTACTATAAAAATGAATAAAATTTAATCATTTACAAATGGGGTCTACTAGGACAAACTATTATCTTTTTCCTTCTCTCCATCAAAGCACATACAACCTAGGGTATGAAAGATGATTGATTTGACGTGGAAACGTTTGCCATTATTGAATAACTTGATGATATGAATAGAATTGTACATATATACAATGCCAATTCAATAGTAATATGAATTGAAAGACAAACAATCACCATGATTAATTCTTTTTCATTGAGATTTTCCTTCCTCATTTTTAATTCATTTTTTATTTTAGGTTACAAATAGTAATAAAGATAAAAGATAAATTGAAAATTTTGAATAATTTGTTCCAAGACTGGAATCAAAGTAGAAAGCATTGTGTTTTAAATTGAAAACTTTGCTCATCTTGATTTAATTTTTTATGATGCAAGATGATGGATGTCCCACAACATTGCATTCCTTCCATTAGATTTGAATTCAACAAGTGTTTTTGCTCTCAAGACTTAATAATTTATTACAATTAACCTTTTTCTATAATTCATAACTATTAATTGAGCTAGGATTATAATCGGATTTTGTTGTTGAGTTTTTTTTGAAAATTGAGGCCATTTGATTTTGTATTTTTTAAAAGAATTTTAAACATTAATTAAAGAATGTTGCATGTTGTTTGTTGGGTCTCTCAAATATTGTATGATAATTTTAAAATACTTGCTCTATGTTTTATCATAACAATAAGCAAATGAAGAAAGAAATATATATATACATACATATATACAAATAGAAGATTTTTTTTTAAAGCACATACCAACCAAGAATAAATTGTGTGGATTTTAAACAACAAATAATATTTCAATGTATACATATGTGTGTATTGAACATTGAATTCTTTTGTAATCAAATGATTCACTCATTAGATATAGTTATATATTATTAATGGTTTAAGTTATTTTTCACAATTTATGTGAGTTTAGCTCTTACTTTATTTAATTTGTTCATTGGTCCAAAAGGTGAATGATGCCAAAGTCTCAAGGAGTTGTTTAACCAAGTTGGCTTAATATAAGTAAGTACATGAGATGTTTCAACTATTTTGTCTCAATCCATCAACAAAAGATTCAATGCATCATACTAGGGGGTAGAGCTAGTTCTAGAGCAATTTTGGACTTTGCATCTTTCTTTGAAATTTCTGTTTTTTGAGACTTTCAAAGGATAAAGGGACATAATAAAAGAGCTAAGATTTGACCCCAATTTGTTTTAGTTGATTTAAGAATAAATTAAACTTAAATTAAGTATCTAAAGCTAATCCAGAAACTAAGGGGATGAGAGTGCAACCAATAAAAACCAAAAAAGACAATCATAAGAGACAAAGCCCAAAATTGCCGTAGGACGGACTCCACCCCAAACAAGGTGCATTCTAGTTCTTACCAACTAATTGCTACACAAACTTATTTAGAGTGAATTTGTAGATCTCACATTCAAATGATTGTTAAAAAATAAACTGAAGACATAAAATTTGAAATCATCCAAAAATAACATAATACTTTGAAAGAACTGTTGAGAATATTTTCATCATCTAATTCCATAGTATCTCTCCCACACGACTAGTGGTGGAAATTTGATGTTCTGTAGACTAAATTCTGTACTTTTATTTCAGTAGTTCTCACTATAACAATTAACCTACAAAAAGAAGAGAGGCTTGTAACATATGTCAACAAAAGCATGGTTTCTTACTTTATGATTACATGGATGTTATCCTAAGGCTTACAGTGATAGGGCCAAACTGAGCCTCTCACACACTCTGTTGTTGGCTCACACGGTTGGCTAATCTACAACTCACCCCAAATCTCCTCTGATCATTCTGTGCAGCATGGACCAGCGAGTATCCAATCCATAAAACATATTTGTTATGAGGTCTGATGGTCGAAGCTTTAAGAGACAAATATATTGTTGAATTTGTCTTCAACCTTACTGACTTAAATCTGTAACAGAGACTCTATTACGTCTAGCAGAGAATGCATGTTCCATTACGGCGTCACGTAACTTCTAAGATTTCTTAAGGTATCTTACGACACATCAGAACATAATAGTCAGATGGAGGTCAAAAGAAAGGAAACGCACTCTACACTGTCCAAGTTCACAGAATGTCTAGCAGGTCTCCAATAATGGTAATGAACTTACAATGTCTGAAAATCTTATGTAGATTTAAATTTTCTGTGATCCAGCTTTGATCTGCAGTAACTACTAGCCTACGTACATAAAATTTGAAGCAGAAAAGCTAACAATGTAGTCTGCGTCATAGCGTAAAAACAGCAAATTTTCCCACCTGGCAGTGTTGGTTTGTGGGAGTGAATCTCACTTCCAAGGATTGTGTCGATTTGGAATCCTTCAACACATATCACGTCAATCAATAAGACCTGTACCAATTGAATGTGGATAGGAAGATACACGCCCAGATTGACGCCTTGACCTGGCATTCTATCACAGTACAAGTCACAACCTGGAGAATCCTGAATGGCAGTCACTCAGCACCAATTCAACGTTAACTCGTTTTCGACCTGCCCAAGGGGATGAATTCGTAAATAGACTTCCACCTTAGCCGATACATACGACTACCATAGTACTAAGTCGCAGCATCCTCTGCCCCGCCATGTTGCCACATGAGATGGTGAAAGCTAACAGCCAAAAGCTTACGGGAGCACTCTTCAGCTAGAATGATGATCTGAAACAGATGAGAAGACGGATTGCTGTCAGTCTCTTGACATGATTTTTCTTGGATTAAATTGAAGTACGTCTTCGTCAACTAATTCATTCTGCGCATTTGTACCACCCTCATTCTTACCTTCATATGTATTGTCCGTCCCATCGTCCTCAGCGAATAAACTATCAAGGTTATCATCCTCCTCTTCATCTTCTTCCTCTTCTTTACTGGGTTGACCTTCTTCGTATTCCTCCTCTCCTTCAGACGACTCCCACCCTTCTAGGTTCTCCAAACCTTCCCCGTTAATAGATGGTTGCAAGGCATCGGTCTCTATATCGATTTCTGGTGAGAAAGCTTGATTAACTTGCTGTGAAGGTTCTGCTTGTTGGGCTGCTTCGGCCTGAGCTAAGGCTTTTGCTCGGGCGGCTTCGGCCTGGGCTTGAGCTTCTGCTCTTGCTTGCGCTTCAGCTCGAGCTTTCTCTGCTTGGGCTAGAGCTTCCTTAACTCTTGCTTCTTGCGCTTCTCGTTCTGCCCGTTCTTTCGCTTCAATCTGAGTAGAAGAGCAATTTAAAAAGTGTTTAACCCACATAAAACCAAACAATCTGGTTGGAGTTGACAAAACTGTCACTGTTCCTACTTTTCGGGGAAGGGAAAGGAGAAAATGAGAAAATGAGAAAATCAAATAATAATGATAATAATAATAAACACTTACAATAAAAACCCAGAAGAGCAGCACAAACCTTGGCACGAGCGTCAGAAAGTTTTTGTCTCTCATCAACAAGCAGATACTTTTCTACGAGCAATCTCTCTTCCCCACGCATTTCACCATCTGCTCTTCTCTTCATTATTGAGTTATAAGTGTTAATGTGTTTCTCCAAGGCTCCAACATATTCAGAAGTCTTGGCTTTCAGGGTATCATTCCAAGATTGCGCCCTAGAAATCAACAAAGACGTTGCACCACTTTGGGCCTCAGCAGGTGTGAGTCCCAATTCTTCAGGGTCATACTCTGCCACAACATGGTACGGAAGGAGTCTGCATTCATTAAGTGGAGTGTAACCACGTCAGTTTCACTTAAAGTTCGAACATGAAATTGTTTTTAAGTCGGAACACTCCAAACCTCATAAGAAACAAAACCTAAACCAAATACAGCAGAAGACACTAAAGCCCCTAGAATCACAACAGAATGTGAAAGCCTGTGAAATGCAAGAGACGAACACATTATACATGTAACAAACACCTCCCGCAAGCTCAAGCACTGCTTCGTAAATGTTCAAATTGAAAAACCCTCTCGCGGTTTCCAAGTTGAATACACGGAAACCAGGATTAGTAATAATCTAGGATCCGAACCTTTCAAGTCCCCCATTACTTAGTCTCATATCACACTCTTCATAGTTTCTACCAGATTAGGCTGAGCATTAATTATCTATCTCGCATTAACTGCATAACAACACAAATATTGTTTTCTGTTGACCCTTCAGGTCACTGCTCTAGATCTACACCTCTGAAACTCTGGCAGATTGCGAACACACCGACATGAATGATTGAAATCCTTTTGAAATTTATTCTGGTACCAAAACTGCTCCAGGAAATCTCAAGACACTAGAGCATAGACACAGTTCAGTTCAATATGTTCCCTTCAACCGCTTCCATGCAAATTACTTTTCATATTCTAGAACTTACATGACCATGGACCTCGGTTCAGATTCTAGACGCTGCTATGATGACATTCGCTAAACAAATCTTCAAATGTGAACTTAAACAAAATTTGGACAATATTGAACCTAAGAGATCGACTAAAATAGGACAACTGCTCTTTTCACAAAAGAAAAACCTCAAGATGGACTCTGAACGAATTTAGGGCTTTGATAATTCCTTAAATCCCATGTTTTGGAACTCAGGCCAAAGCTCTACCGAACATAAGGGGTTGTTGCGTAAGCCTTTCAAACACATATGAATCGTTATCATGCATACGAGAGTGCAAGAACATAATCTACGTACGAGTGAAGGAAATAAATGTAACATCGATCAGTCTGGGTTAGCAACAGAACGTAATAGCACACCGAAAACACCCCTTCAACGCCCCAGCTCCCATAAGCCCAGATCAAACAGATATCACAAAATCATCACTTCAGCGACGCTCTCAGACGTTGTTTGCTCAGTGGTTCGAGCAACTAAATAAGAAAATAAATCACACTTTGACATCTCACCGACCATGATCAGAAAGTGGTGACCTTACCTATTCCCAAAATACTACTTAGCACATTATTAAAACATTTCATTTTTCACAACGGCCAACAAGTTCCAAAGGTAGCGATGCCCCATCACCCAAGGAAACATCAGCTGATAGTCTCAATTTCCATCCGAACAAACTTAACGATCGCATACAAAAGAACACCTCAATCTTTCTTCCAGCTAGAATTCATTTTGGAAAAAAAAACAAACAAACAAAAACAAAAACAAAAACAAAAATTAAACGTTATAAATGAAACAAAACAAAAAACTTAAAAATTCAACATACCTGTCACAAGCATCTTCAATTGAGGAAAAAGGCCGCTTGACGTCGGGATTACACACACGAAGCACATCCTGACGCGCCATGTCGACCTCCATCCTGTCCGGCACCCGCATCTCAACCCCCCCAATCCTATTAACCTTGGCATTCGAAGCAGCCGACGCAGGGGTCGCCTTCTTGGCCACCTTCGCCGGTGGCTTAGCCAGCTGTGGCTGCTGCTGAGCGTTCGCAGCTGCCACTGCCGTATCCGCCATCGCCACCCCTTCGTATATCCCCTCTCCCGCCCAACCCTCAAGTTCCTCCCCACCCCCTAATCTACCGATTCTGAACTACTCTTAATCCAGCGTCTCATATGCCTCCAACAACCCGGACCATAATCGTTTCTCCCCCTCCCCCCAAAAAAAAATTCCTCAAGAACATAAACACTCTTACAAATACCCAACTCTCACTACTACCCCTGTATGGATAAAACTCCCTATCTAAACAGGACCCGAACGCTCTTTTCACACGTTCTCAAGTCCCGCCCGCTCTGTTCCTCGACGAAACCGCCGTCTCGGCTCACAACCCACACCAGCATTTCCGCCACAGATCCTCGCAAACTCCTCGTCTTCGACGTAAACCTAAACCACACTGCAAGCTCCCCCGACATCCGAAAGCTTATTCCCTGCGTCATATGAGGAGGTCGGATGTGCAGTGCGTGTGAAGAAGTGTGAGGCAGCGAGTGAAATTGAATCAGCGTTACGTTGGGCTGCGATAGATTCGACTCGGAGGGGGAAATTGAGCCGAGGAAATGTTTCGACCTCGTCGAAGTTCGTCGAGCGGACTTTGTGTTCGATGCTGCGCCGTGTTCACAAGATGGATTATTTTCATCCAGTTCCGACACGTCGTCTCGTGACGGATGAGGTTTTCATTCGTTGGTGGAATCATTTGTAGATGCCTCGCTCAGGTCCAAACTATATTTGTCGTTCGTTCGTTCGTTCGATCGTTCATCCGTTCGTTCGTTAGTTCATTCGTTCGTTCCTCTTCCTTGTAACCGTTGGGTTTGTCCTTATGACCATGTTTCCCTTTTTAAATAGAAGTTAAAAAGTACTTCATGTCATCTTTTATTATTTTGAGAAAAAATTTCATCCATATTCACTTTTCTTGCCACATGGGTTACACCTCTAGTAACTCAGATGTTAACAAACATTTATTTTATTCTTTTGGATATAAAATCACACTGTGTATAAAAAAAATAAGATTACCTTAAAAATTCTTAAATATTAAATTAAATAATTAACTTTTAAAAAAAAATCAGTGTGGTAAATCTTAAATATTTTTAAATACCTCAAACTAAAAAACTATTTAAGAAAATATAATATAAAAATTATGAAAACCATCATTTTTTTTTAATTAATAATAATAAAATTTAAAAACTCTGTAAAATAAAGCTTGTTATTTTTTGGTTGAACTAAAAAAACAAATTGCAAAATTATATATACAAGCACTGTCTTTTTATACTCTTTACAGGTTGAACATTTGGCTTTTGAACATTGATGACTTCTAAGAACTTACAATGAAATTATTTACAAAATAATAAATTCAACATCAATTTACTTATTTTACATTTAATTGTTTCATAAAATGACTAGTAAATACGAAATATGTTTTTATTTGATGATGATATTGAATTTTTGAAATTACATTAATACTAAAACTAAAGATATTTTCTTTGTTATAAAATATAAACAATATATTTGTTATCACAAATAGACTAGTACTTTGATAAGGTAGTGTAAACTTATTAAAAGAAAAGAAAAAAAAAGAAAAAAAAAAAAAAGTTTATTGCTTACAAAAAAGTACTAATTCCATGATAAAAAAGTTTAACAGATGAAAATCTCCAAGCTTAAATTATTTGAATCTCCAAATATTGTGTACCTTAAATCCCATTTGGGGTTAAAATGAATTTCAAGAAAAAGAATGATTTACAAATTTGTTAATGTGAGATCTTGTTCAATGATATTTATTATTTTTATCACAAGATGTATATACTCATGATTATTCTTTGAAAAAAATAACACAAGTTAATATAATAATAATAAACACTTATTGATTTTTATATTGCACTTATTAATTTGTTCATGCATTACTAAATTTTTATTGAAGCATTTTTTATTTTGTCTATTTCGACAACAGTATGATAATTCTGGATTCTCAATTCAATAATTGTAGGATTAATACAAGCTGAAAAGTAAATAATGCATAATTTATATGTTATTATTATTATATAGTTACTTATTCTTTTTTAAAATAAAAATAATATAAAAACATACATTAATGAAAAAATTGATTAGATAAGTGTATTACTTATAAAGGTTTTTGCATCCAATTGTAAAATGATTCTACAAAACAAATACAATTGATTCTCTAAAACTAAATAAGTCTTACATTTTAATAAAACACACTATAAGTATATTTATTTATTTGATAAGCAACCACAACCTTAAAAAGTTTCTAATTTAAAATAATAAAAAGTAGATATCATTCATACACTAGTTCTCATCACAATTTCCATTCAAGAACTGTATTATTTGACCATTGGCTTTTTTATTCTAATAACATAAATTAAAACTTACTTGAATTGGTCAATTGACTTAAATCTCTATAATTGTTTGATTGCAAGTATTTATATATATATATATATATATATATGTGTATGTGTATGTATATATATACACATATATATATGTATATATATATATATATATATATATAAATTATTAAAATAGTACCAATTTTAAAAATTAAAATTAAGTTGAAAGCACTTGAATCTAAGAAAAGAAAAATATATAAGTTAATAAGAAAATAAGAAATAAAACTTTCTAAGAAACAAAAAATGTTTATGATTTTTATAACAAAATAATTATATGATTTATTTGATATTTATAAAATATATATTTTTGCAAGGATTATTAATATATAAATTTTTTTATGATATTTTAAAATTTAATATAAAATATAGAATAATAAAAAGTTTGTGAATTTCAAGTTGAGAAATTTTATAACATTTATGGATACAATAAATTATTTTTGTTTAAATAAAATTTAAATATTTTAAATATTTTAGAATTTCTATTTAATTTTTAATTTTTTCTAAAACATTCATTTATACAGATTAATGTTTTAATACTTGTATAAAATATATGTTTATATGTATTACACACTTCTATTTAAAGAAGTATTTTAAAATTAAGTTTTGAATAAAATGTAGCATAAAAACTAAAATTTTAAAAATTAGGATGTTACAAAATGCAAGGATAATGACATAAATTTAATATGATTTTAGAATGCCAATAAAAAATGTCTATTTAGAAGTATATAAGAAATTGTGGATCTTTGTAATAAATAGAGATAAATAAATAAGTGACTTAAGACTTAGGATCTATAAAATATTACATGTATCTTTTAGATTATTAAAATATCTTAAATAGAAATTCAACTTATATCTACAAATAAATATATAGTTATAAATATAGTTTTTTTATCTTAAGATATCACCAAAGAAGATATAGTTTATAGAAGGTTAAAACACTATTTTTTTTAATAATTAATATTTATAAATATAAATAAAATATAAATAAATATAAATAAGAATTTTATATTTAAAAAAATAAAATAATAAAATAAAAAACTAATATGATAGAAAGAGGTGGAAGAGAATGAAATGCTAAACTTTACTAAAGATTCTATGAAAAACCATTCTTTTCTTCTTCATAAATATTATGGTTATGTAGCTTTTAAGATGAGGTTTGGAATTTTTTAAACCAATAAATATTTTTAAAGAATCTTGGTACAACTTGAGGTATCTTTTAATTCTCAAAGATCTTGTAATTGTGAATATTGGTTCTTATTAAGGTTCCAACTTTAACTAGATATTTAAAGGCCTTATTAGACCAAGTAAAACTCTATAGAGAGATGATGAAGCTTTGCCAATGTCTCTTATGATTTTATTTTTTTTCCATCAAGGCTTAAATTCAACCATTGTAAGTATATTGCATTAATTGAAGTATCTTAGGATAAGTTTTAGAAAATAATTCTACTATACTTCTTACATGGCTTTTAATAAAATTTTAAAATTATAAATAAAATTTAAGAGGTGTTTAAAAGCATATTTTTATTTATTTTTAAATCTCAATAATAATTTTTAGATAATAGATAAATAAGAAAATATAAATATAAAATATTTTTTAAAAAAATCAAATCTTTACTTTAATTAAAACAAAACAAATACAACACTTACATTAAAAAATAGCATTTTCCTTGTATAGCTTTACACAAATCTTTAGACTTAAATAAGTAATTAAGATTTTAGATTTAAAAGACTCACCATAAATAAAAGTTAATATAGTGTACTAATCAATATATTGTGTAAAAAAATAAAAATTATAAAAAAAGTCTTGTTAGATTTTAGAAATCTAATTTAAATAAATAAATAAAATTAAAATTAAAAAAGAAGAAGATTGTAACAATTTTTCTAAAGGACATAGAATTAATTATTAATTTATTAGTAATTTGTTTTACTAATTACAAAGACCATGTATTTATTTGTCAAGCAAATTTAACAAGTAAAAAACTTTTATAATTTTTTTTTGTATATTAAAATTTCATATTTATTCAATTATTTTAAAAAATATTATCAAAGTTATTATCATTGTACTAATTAATGTTTATAATTATTTATTTGTATTAGAATCTAGTGGTAATTGTAGCCTTAAAAAATATATATACATATATATATATATATACTACTACTATTACATAATTTTACCTAAATAATAAATATTTCAAAAATATATATATCTAAAAATTAAAATATAATTAATAAAAAATATATTCGGAAAAATTTAGAAATAAAAAGACATACTTATATAAACATTCTCTAAAAAATATAACTTGTAATCCTCCTAACTCCCATCTATTCTACCTCTCCTTTCTTTTAACATACATATTATCTTAAAATATAAAATTTAATGAAAAGCTTTCTAACTAAAAAACTCATGGAATCAACACATGCATAATTTTTGCAAATAATTTTCTAACACATTTGTATTGTCATATACATTCTTTTTCTTTTGACACAACAAGGTTAAATCATATGCAATGTTCTATTAAGTATGGTTGTGATCTAGAACAATTAAGATTTGACTTGTCAAACTTTTATATACAATTTCAACATATTTAAATACAGCATGCTATCCTCCGATGGTTTTGGGTCACTACATACAATAACTTTGACTTAGATTGAGATTTGAAGAAGCTTGCACCCATTTCACTTCAATCAGCATCAAGTTCACTCACATCAAGCTATGAGAGCAAATTTATTGGAGCAAAAATTAGGGTTTCTTATAAATGGGTGGCATTGAGAATCACAAACAGGGACTTAGAACGGCCTTTAAATGTGGTGTTCATATTCTGAGCTCGAATTGTTTGCCTGTGTATCATATAAGCAGAATTCTACATTTTGTTACACCGAACCTTCGCTTTAATAATTTGGGTTTTTTGTTTCTCTTTGCGCACTATTTGTGAGAGGTCAAAAAAAATTTCTTGACAAAAGAAGATTTTCAGCCCTGATGATATAATTGTGATAATGTGCAATTCTCATTGTGTGGCACATGGATTATAATTAGGATGTTGAATTTAGTAAGATTTGAAATGCATGGAACTGTGCACAATTGTGCTGTCTCTTCTCCCTACTTTCTGGAAACGAGGATTTTATAAGACATTTGTTGATGTTGTGTCTTCTCGGGATCAGTCAAAAAGTGAAACCCAGTTTTCTTAGAATCTTGTCAGATGGTGTATTCCTTCAGTTGTATCTTCTCAAGGCTGGAGCGCGCCATTGTTGTCGTTTTGGAAAATGAGGGCGGACTGGGCCACAACCTAGAGAATGATTTGAACTTGGCTTGTAGCAATTCTTTAGCCAGAAAAGCACATATTCAACTGTGTGTGTGTAGGGTTCATTCGTTTGAATGCGAAAATGGTAGCTTCTCTTCAGATATAGGATGTCCTAAAATAATTTTTCTGTCCTAATGCTACTTTGTTGTCGATCTTATACAAGAAACGATTGGTACAGTTGAGCAGTAACATCCACCCAAGCTGACACTAATTCTGTGTTTGTTGAAAGTCACAGGAGCCAAAGCCTAATGAAATTATCATGTGGACATTTTCGAGCACGAGAGACGTAGAATGGACACACGGATTTGTTGAGCATCTTGTGAGATAATAGGAATTTCATCAGGAATTTTGTTGAACCGGGACATGCTAGTGATATTGCCAACTTGAATCTCATGGGGGTTATTCAAAATTTGCTCAAGCTGGTTCAGTGTTGCCGTTGAGTGGAGCCGCAATAAATTAGTTGTTGCCGGCTGAGTGTACAACCGCAAGCAATCATCATTGCCGTGAAGTTCAAAACATCACGAAGTCGATGGCAACAAATGGCAAACTGTGCAGTCAAAAGTTGGAAGCTTGCAGGGGACCGACCATCAATCCATGAAAGTTATTCGACTATCCGGAATCTCTCCCGACGAATATGAATCAACGAACCTCGATTCTTCAAGACGTAAAATCTGGGCTGTCAGATTATTCGATGAACCTTCGATCCGATATATTAGGTTCAAGATTCGAGTGACATTGTTCATGATCGGTGTCATTCAATGCCTAAATAGTATACACAGTAGCTATTTCTGGGGGACGCAAGCCCTAATTTCCTCGTTTGAAGCTCTTCAAAAAATTTAAGTTCGCAGTACCAGATGAAGTTCCACGGAGGAGCTCCAACAATGAGTCTTCGCAAAGAGTTGTCAATTCACCGAAGCCTGCTCAGCACGGCAAGAGACGAATTTACCGAATCTAGCAATCATGCCTCACTTTCCTACCAACCATTCAAAAAAAAAAAAAAAAAAAAAAAAAATCCTAAGCACCGGCCAACGTCAAGTTCAACTCTGTGTAATCTTCAGAATAATGGCCGGGTCCATTCAGCTGGCTCGCCAGAGACCGGCCGAATGCTTCAATTGCTCCATTGTGAGGGCTTCACAAACATTCAAATGCACGATTGCAGCTGGAGTGGTGAGTCGTATGTCAATGTCAGGGTCCGCAGGTCAGTATATCATCTGCAAGTTTTTGAAAGCAACAAATAATGCAATAAAGAAGACTTTTGCTCCCATAACCAGTGGAAAGTCACATGGCCCTGGTCAATGGGCTTACTCACACCAGTAACACCAATTACGCCCAAAGCTGCAATTTCGGCAAATTAATTAGCCTACCAACCCAGTGAACAGACTAACCCCTAGGTTTATATAAACCCTTCATTTGTGCAACAGGCTACAATTCTTCAAGCACAAGCAAATTAGTCGACACAAATGCAGAAAATCTGATTCAGAGCAGTGCTGGTATCAACTCATTTTGCAAACACAACAACAACAAATTGCAGCGATACACATCCCATCTTTCCACTGACCGAAACCATCTTCCTGCAAAGTTTTCTTGTATTAAAAATACGGCTTGCATGGAACAGAACAGTGAGCATGTGACGGTTTAGTGCGAGGTAAGTTTGCAGAGAGCGAATTTTTTCTCTGCTTCTCATGACATACAAAAAGGGGCGGGCTCAATAGTGATGTTGCTGTGCGGCACTCCACTGCACTACTCGACATGCCCTCGCCATCGGTAAACATCTCCCCCATCGGTCGTCACATCTGCAACAGCTCGCCAGTACCCACTTGCACATTCTTTGTCATGATCATGGAAACAGGGAAGAATTTTCTAGCCTACTATTGCTTTTGATAACCGTGAAGTGAGGTTCTGATCACATGAGAAGGGCTGTGGTCCACAGCGCTGCCATGAACCCCATTTTTTCTTTGACTCATAACGTGACTAGGAAAGCTGGAAATATGAGTTCTCTCTCGTTCAAATTTGTGATAAGCATGAATGGATTGTGACAATGGACCCCAAAGGATGCAAGTGGGGGTTAAATCCCTGTAGGATTTAGGCATATCAGTCTCATTGATGGGAAAAACTGTCACCTTTCCTTCCTTCGTTACCACCACTACCTTTTGTTTTGTTGGTTTTTTATTTATTTTTTTCATTTTGTTGTTTGTTTTGTTTTTTTTTTTGTCTTTGCTCCCATTTTTTGTCTATTATTTTGTCTATTATTGAGAAGACTTTGATGGCCTCCTGTCATGTCGCCACCTGCTGCTGACTGCTAATCCGTGTTCGCAGTCTGTTCTCCAACTTGACCGCTTGTGTACAATTGAGGAATCTATTGCATTGAGTGAGCAACTGGGTGTCAATCATTTCAGATATATATATATATATATATTTATATATATTTATATACATACAGCATACACATGCAATATACGTGTATCTTATGAAGTTGTAATTGCAACAGATTTAGAAACCACCTATCAAATGGCTGGCTTATCAATAGAGGAAGAAAGTTGGGTTTAGACAATGGTTTTTAGAAGTTGGAGGTCATCGAGTTTGGTATCTCGAAACTTGCAACAGAATAATTATAATGTTTGTGTTGCAGAGGTGGTTTGAATAATTATATTGGTTTTTGCCTAATTGTAGAGAGGAATGTTGCACCTTTTATTAGTAAATGAGTTTTGTAGATATTATGTTGTGTGAACCCTAGTGATGGTGGATCTTACAAGAGTAGGACTTTGTTGACTTTCTTACATTTGTAGCCACTATTGACAACATTAGGGTTCACACAATTGACAAGTGGTTGATTTTCCATTCTTTGGACTAACTGAAATTAAAAATTTGAAATATATATATATATATATATAATCTTTTGAAAATGAAACATTGAGATAATATTCTTGTAATTAAAGCTTTTGTTGACTACTATAATAATTAATACATTAAGTTTATAATGGCCAACTTATATTAATATCACATTATTTTTTTAAACATGTAATTCATATAATTTGTTGTTAAATTTGTGTAATATAAAAAAATGGTGACAAGATTCATAATTTAATCACCATAGATTATTTTCTAGAAAATTTACTGATCCTAGATGTGTATAAATTAATATTTTTTTAAATTTTTATTTTAACTAGTATTTTGAGATTAGATTTAATTCTTCCACCTTTCAAGGCAGTACATAGTTTGTGCATCATAATATTACAAATTGTCTTTGTTATATATGTAAATTAACTCAAATCATTTATTGTTGGTTGGTAGGTTTTGACTTAAAAGAATTAATTAAACAAGCATGTCTTTGGTAGTAGAGTTGAATCTCATTAAATATATTGTAATAAAATAATTCTATGTATAATTCTAAAAATTATTATTATTTCTTCTTCACTAAAATCTAGGTTAGATAAAACTAATATTATTGACATCTATTGGTAGTAAATATTTTTTTAATAGATGGAGCTAATCTAATAATAAATAAATATCTTTAACTAATATTAATCTCACCTTAGTTGCATTTTGATACATGATCTTAACCAATCTATTATAAATTTTATATTAAAAAATTAATTTTTGTGGAAGAATAAAAAAATAAAAAAATATAACATATATCACATTGACTTGTATAATATACATAAATATTTTAAAATAGAAATATATCTATAATACTTAGTTGATACTAACCAAAAGTATTAAAAGCTATTATAATTGCTATTAAATCCATATTTAGTAGATTGTTTGTTTTTTTTTGTTGTACACAAGAATAACTTAAAAGTAGATGTTAATTGATTTATTTCTAATTAATTTAGTTGTATCTAATACATCATTTACGTATGAAATTTTCTATATTTAGATTTAATTTTTGAGATGTTAGAATTATTAATTTCTTCTTAGTTATATTATAATTAAATTTTTTTTTGGCCAAATATAAAAATATAGACCAATTATTGCTATATATAAATACTAATAAAACTTTACTTTTTATATATAGATAGATTTTTTTCTTATTTTTTTAAGTTAAAAAAATATATTTCATAATAATTATAATTCATCAATGAAATTAAAATTTTAAAAATATACTAAATTATTTAAAAATAAAGGATAAAATTTTAATTTAATGTAGATAATAAATTATCTTTAATTCTAAAATTTGTTAAGAGAATGCTCAAAATTGCCTATTTTGACTTAAGTATTGATTTTTATAAATAATTTTGTAATATTAATATATTTTTATTTATATATAATAGGCACATGCTATTTCATAAGCAAAAAAATTTAATTTTTTTATATAATTGTTATATTTAATTTTAAAAGTCTTGATTATTTTAAAAATACTACTTAAGTTTAGAAGAGCATTTAGATTGATTTGGGTAGTTTTTAATGATTTTGGTCAAATTTGGCTGCTTATATACATGTATATTTTTGTTATCATGTAAAAAGATTTGCATTTTACCAATTCTTCACAATAAAAATACATTCTTCTAAAATTTAAAATATTTATTATTTAATATATATATATATATATATATATATATATATTCTTTACTTAATTTGATATTATATCTTTATTCTTTACTTAATTTGATGTTATATCTTTGTTCTTTATTTAATTTGATATTATATATTTTTTACCATTTTTTTTTTGTTTTATTTTATTTCAAAATATTCTAGTGTACAAAAATCTAAAAAATATGAATTTATAAAAAAATACTTAAAATTGACTTTTAAACAATTGACTTATGAAATATTTGTAAAATTCTTAAAAGTCAAATGTTGTATATTTAAAGGCTAAAGATTTTTGCCCTCTGGTTTTTGAAAGAAAAGTTCTTTTAAAGCAACAATGCATGATACCTATAGTTTGATTCCTATCTATTTCATAAGAATCTTTTTTTTAAAAATCTTTATTATTTAAAAATATATATTATATTTATAAAATAAATGACTTATTATTTTATTTTAACTAACATATTTTTGTAACAACAAACTTATTACAAAATCAAAATAATTTTATTCTATCATTTAAAATCATATTTGATCAAAACAAGCAAAAAGTTAAATGTATTTGCCAAACAAAGTAATCAAATATTTGACAAATAACTTTCTACTATGTATAATTGTTTGAAGAATATATTGTAACATTACTCAAACAAAATATGACAACAATACTCAAACAAGATATAACAACAATACTCAAACAAGATATAACAACATATGGTAATAAGATGATAATAAAATATGACAACATATAGTAACAAGATATGGCAACGTTACTCAAACACACACATGGCCAAGACAGATGAAAAAGACATCAAAACATTCCACAATCTCAAAAGATGAAAAGGATAGAATTACTTTCACCCTCCAAGAACAACACTGGAAAAGTGCAACATCCTCATCCTCATCTGCTTTCTTTGCATTATAGTGAAAGGGGGTGCTAATGACAAAAGCAACGAGAATTCTAACCAACTGACAACATACAACTGCTTCCAGCTTCCACAAGTACCACCACCCCATGTCATAAAATATGCAACATCAGGAGGAGGAAGCGACAAAAAACTGCTCCCCAGTGAGTGAGTCCATAAATATGTGTAGGAAACGACATAGACTGCGCCAGTTGCGACTGTCGCGGCGGACGCACGTCGAGCAGTGGGATGATGTGCGACCTGCGGCGACGATGATCAGATTAGATCCATGTGGTGATTGTGGTGGTGGTGTGCAATTAGCACAATCGTCAGCAATGGGAGGCTCAGACGCTGGCTTTGTCTTGTTGGACCTGGACCTTATTAACTGATTTGATTCTACTCACAGCCTGATCTGGGGATGTGGGGGGAGCTTGCAGTGGTCGACAGCAGGCCCGGACTCGCTGCTTTCACTGCAACGGATTCATCGTATACACCAGTAGTAGTAGGAGGTGTAGATTATTCGTGTCTGGCGTCGGATGACGACGGGTTTAGCCGTGGTTTATGGTCTCAGGGGTAGTATTGCACACGGTGCTAGGGTGGGCGGTGCGGTAGCTGTTAGTTATCAAGGCGTGGAGTCTAGTATTTGCCGAGGATTAAATTAGTCTTCAAGGCGGGTGAGGTGTCTCCGACGTAAGCTGCGTGAGTCTCGTTGGGTTGTCGAGTGAGTTCCAGCGAGGTGCATGAAGAGGAGACTAGGGGTTGGGTGAGGTTATTTCGGCCTGTGGGCGGTGGTGCAGCGTGGCCGATTGGGTCATGGAGAAGTTGTTTATGATTGCAGTCATAAGGTGAAGTTGGCTGAAGGTGCAGCGCGTCGGGGCGTGTGACTGTGGGGGAGTAGAGGTTGAGGGGACGGAACGGGGAGAGTTCTAGTAGGAGCTTGGGTGAGGTGTAGCGGCGCCCAAGTTTAGGGTGCGGCTTGCGGAGGTGTCGTTGTTTGAAACACGTGTAGTGGCCTGTTCGTGACTATTCCAGATTGGATTTCGATGCGTTTCGCTCGGTGCCTGCGCTTCTCGATTTCGTGCAAGTGACGACGTGCAAGTGTTGCATGATATGCTCTGAAAACAGCTTCATGAATGTGTATACTGATCTTGTAGCGAGGAGTCCACCGTTCACGAATCTTGCATTCTGAAGACATGTACGAGGGTCGTTGTCTGGCGACTTTTCTGTCATTTCTGCTGAATTGTTGAGGAAGTGGATTTCGATATCGCAGGTATACACCATTCAGATTTGATATCGTTGCATTCTTGCGCCGGTATCTCTGGAATTACTGTGTACATCGGAGTATTGGTTACAGCGCATTATGATGGGTTTAGCAATCCGATTGGCTGGTCAGGACAGTCTCGATTCTCTAACCAGTGAGTCGAGCTCGGAAGTTGCCAGTATGAGTACTGGTTACCGAACTTCCACCAGCAGCTGGCCCGTCACCCGTGGCTCCCACAAATGCTTAGCAGTTCTGCACGGTCAAGACGTGCACGTTGTTGCGCTCGCTCTCTCAGGCGAGTTCCTTTACGCAGGCTCGAACAAAGGCGACATTCGAGCATGGGACTACTCGAACATGCAAGAGGCTCCAAAATTCGGATGCAGTGAAGCGGGGGTGAAATGCTTAATTGTGATCGGTATCAAAATCATTACCGCGCATCAGGACAACAAAATTAGAGTGTGGCGTCGATCGAAGAGCAATCCCCAAGAGCATAGGCTATTGACCACGTTACCGTCAGTGAAAGACTACATTACAAACTTCCTGCCTCCGAAAAACTATGTTCAGGTGTGTTCGTGTGAAAAACATTTATAAAATTTTATTATTTTTCTCGTCTCTTATCCATTTTTTTCTACTATTTTCTTCTTCATTCTTTTCTCTCTTTCTGTCATTTCTTCTTCTTCTTCTTCTTCTTCTTCTTCTCACTTAATTTGATTTTTGAAGGTTCGGCGGCATCACAAGACTCTCTGGATTAATCATCACGATTGCATTACATCTCTGGTCGTCGGCAATGGCGTGCTATACTCCGGCTCCTGGGATAAATCCGTGAAGGTATGGCGCCTCGAAGATTTCAAGTGCCTGGAGTCGCTTAATGTGCACATAGATGCGGTGAATGCACTTGCGGTGGACACGCGAAACGACCTTCTCTACAGTGGCTCCGGCGATACCACCATTAAGGTGTTTCAGAAGCAGGAGAGCGACGGGAAGCAATGTCAGCATGTGCTGATCGCAACTTTAGAAGCAAAGTCGCCGGTGAACGCACTCGCGTTAAGTCCTGATGGATCCGTTCTTTACTCAGGCCAGAGCGACAAAGCGGTCACCGTGTGGAAGATGCATGTGGGCGAAACTAGACAGTGGACCGCGGTGGGCACATTGCCAGGGCACCGGATGTCCATTCTGTGTCTAAGCACATTGTCGAATATTGTCATCAGCGGATCGGCGGACAAGACTATCAGGGTGTGGAAACGAAACGACAACGGCCTTCATACTTGTGTCTCTGTGATGGTTGGTCACACAGGCCCCGTGAAGTCCCTCTGTGCCATGCCGGACGCAGGATGGGGAGTTTTAGTGTACAGTGGAAGCTTGGACGGCGATATTCGGGTGTGGTGGGTTCCGGAAGACGATCCCGACGGTCTCTTCTCGGACGAGACCAACGCCCTGGACAGCCCTCTAGTCGTCAATTGGAGAGCTTCAACGCCGAACGCGCGAGACTTGCCAAGGCCCACGGTGTCGAGATAACCAAATGGATCACACTCGGCACCAGTTCATGATCCTTCAAGCTTATTCAAAGTCGAACAAACTCCACCATCGCCAGCTTTCCTTCCATCGAGATTGAGCTAGCCCGGGGGTTGCCACTACATTAGTGAGCTACCCACAAAGCCACTGCCATCCAGGCTTCTATCGCGATCACATGTACAGATACGTTGTCAACTCCAGCATCTAGACGTAACATCGTTCGCTCGAGTTGCCAAATCCAAAAACCCTGCAGCGTCCGTTTACGCCGAGTTTCTAGAACAACTAATTCTTCTAACTTTTCTTAAGGCCACAGTCCTCTCTAGGGGAAGCTACCATTTATGAGAGAGATGAAGTGCTTTCACCGAACCCAGCATGACAAAGTAGCAATTGAACAAAACAACAGGAACAATACTATGATATGAGATTCATAGAAAGTAGTTGATAGTGGACTACACTCATTTGGTTTATCTATAAAACTCGTTCTAAGTATGTAGAATCCATGCAATTGTTTCAAACCTTAGTGCTTTGATTTTCTGCCTGCCGTTTCTACATTTGTAGATTAAGGGCCCTTCATGTTCTTATTTTTTATTTTTATTTTTGTGTACATAAAGAGAAAGCAATAAAACGAAATGAAGAATCCCGACTGTTTTCACTCGTTGTGGCTACATTACGCTGTCCGGATAAGGAAATATATACAATAATAGTGTGTTTAATATCTCATTAGTTGGTCAATTTCTAATATGAAAAACTTGAATTGTAAAACATATAAAGCGACAGTTAATCTCATAAACTGCATATTTCACCATTCATGTACCACTGCATGAAATTGTTTAGCTAAAGCACCGAGAAAAAAAGATACTAAGCCGTTAACGGTTCTCCTTCCAGCATCGACCAGTCGCTTTGGCCGAGTGGTTAAGGCGTGTGCCAGCTTACATGGGATCTCCCCGCAAGAGGTCGAATCTATTAAACGACGAGATACAATATACCAGCGACGGTCTATAATAACCCTTTACATACTTTCCGAATCCACCCTGGGGAAGGGAGAACACAGTATAAGAAATGGATGCGTTCACACCAATGTGTTAATCATGCACGCGGCACAACCTATAAGCAGTCGACACTTTACAAAAGCATGTCAAAGCATTCCATAACCTTTGGTAAGGTCTAAAATCTGCAGCCACAAAGACTGTAAACCTGAAAGCTGGAAGCGTAAGTGTAGCTACAAGTGAAAGGTCAAGTCAATTGCCCAGACTTCACCTCTCGTCGCTCACTGATGATATCAAAAACTTGGGCAAAACTGGGCAGGTCCAAAATGCCTGCTGGTATCCAGTAACCTTACAAGCAGACTATCGATGGGAATCCTTGTCTACTTGCCTCTTCATCCACGACTTCCAACGGTGTCATCCACGGCTTCCAACAATTTCTCTTCAGCAGCATCTAATTTCTCCTCTACTGAAGAACTGGGAGACGAGCCAGATTTCTGGGAGCCTGTAATGCGGGCGAGTGCTACAAAAGAAGAGCCACCAACCACATTGTTCAAAGCGCGAACTACCAACACACCAGTTTTGAACACTGATGGGGGTAGCTTGTCTACAAGAACGAACTCCAAGCCGTTCAAGGACTGATACCGAGAGTTGCTACTCAAGCCCATGTGAAGAGCCCAAGTCAAAGCGTTCAGAAGTGTTGGCGGGGCTTCGTTTTGGACAACAAAATTGGGATCCATCTTCTTCCTTATCATTATTAAGGTGTTAGAGATGACAGTACCCACAAGACCTGCAGCAAACCCAACCACTGCAAACTGTCCACCTTTATATACAAAGGTACCCGCACGATCGAGTAACGAATAGTTTCCAGCCTCGAACATGTGGCCAGCTGGACAGCTGGCGAAAATTCCTGGGAGACGGGTGGCTACTGCTCCAACAGCACTTGTGGGGGCTAGCATATACATTAACGCGAAGTTCAGTATAGAGCCCACCACAAGTGTGCAGAAGACAAAGTCGAGCTCATTCAGGCCAAAGTTGGGCCTGGTAGCCATGTCACCCAGCACACATGCTCCCACCCCAACAATCTGCTCCATCAACACCTTGAAGGGAAATTGGGGGTCAGCGCGAACCCTGTCATTCCATCCTTCCCACAAACCACCGAAAATTCCACCAGGAGATCCCCTGTTACTCTCATCCTTCCCATGTGAGTCACCGCCACCACCACCGCCAGAGCCACCTCCTCCATAAACTCCAGCCCCATTGCCGCCTCCTCCGAGATTCGTACTGGGTTCATCGCCTCCAAAGGATGCAGAAGAAGCCGACGAAGATCGTAGAGGAGATACGTGTGATTTTCCTAAGCAAATAGGAGAGGGTTTGTAAGTAAGGTCATCAGCAAACTCGTTACCAAGGTCATCCCGAGGCTTGCGCAGAAATCACAAACAAGGAGACAACCATTGCGCAACAACGATTATGCAAGTGTAGTTCTCAGGGCCCCTTGTCTAAAACAGCTACAACCAAGAACTTCAGAATGAAATAAATTCCTCAGGCGTGGCGAGGATATATTTTCAAGAAAACTTACACGACATTCTTAAGGGCCGGCACAATGAGAGTACCTGAAATACATGGGTTTTTTCCAAAGCTAGATATGGCTATGACCCTAGAAGCGCACGAGTCAGGTTGTCTCAAGGACACAGACGAATCCAGGGGAGGGAAGGAGGCCCGGGTGACGCCCTGCAGCGAAGGCAGCGCAATAAGGCCAGCCATGGGTGAAGCCATCACTAGAACTAGAGCAGTGGCAAAGAGCTTCCGAAGTTCCTGTAACACATTCACAACCCAAATTAAAATTCAGGAATAGAAAGTCGTAGTATTATATAGTGCAAAACCTCGCGAGACAGCACACATGGCTCTATTTTAACACATCTGATTTTTCCGCTTCGCATCTTCGTTACCGGTTCATGATAACCTGTGAAGACCTAATGTAGAGTTTCGTCCTAAAACGACCAAATCACTGGGGTACAATTCTCTCAAACCTGCTTTACACCTACTGCTACCGGATTTCAGTCTGCAAATAGGTGTAGATAAACCTTGCATCCACACCCTGAATGAGAAGAATGAGAAAACTGAAATGCGACATGATTTGTCAGCTTCGATGCACATTCTGAAACATCAAAAGAAAAGCAAAAAGTACAAAACCACTACACACCCCCTCCTCAACCCTACTTGCAGAAAAATGAAACAATAACTCAAATGCAGACCTAAACACCACCTTGCAACACCCCCGAAGTTAAACCCCCGATACTCACAACACCGAGCAATGCTTTACAGACTCGCCGCTCCCCCAACAACACTCACATCAACCCCTGATTGTCCACAAAACCTCAAGAATCTGGAACCCAAAACAATGCACCCCAAGAGTAAACCGAACCCCGCTACCTTAACGCTCCTCCTCGACGCTGCTCTACTACGCAATGCGCCGATTCAGTCCCAGAACGACCTGCAGGGAGTAGCGGGAAACCACCCGACCACATGCGTCAAGGTGGAGGTCGTGGAGGCGCCTCGTGTCCCCAAGGATCGCAATTCCAACACAGCGCAGTGTGTAGCCGAGCTCGCGTGTCAAAAGAGAGTGAGAGAGTAGGAGAGTGAGAGAGAGAGAGCCCACAACGAAGCCCCGTAGGCCAAGTCAGCGTCCTATCCCGAGGGTTGCTGCAGCTGCATCAGCAGCGCTTCGACCAACACGCAGCTCCGCAGCATTTCTAGCCCACCTGGCTCGCTTCACACGGAGCTAGCGTCGTCGTCGTCTAGATGCAGCATGAAAATAAACGGCAAAGGCTTTTCTATTTCACTGAAATTGGGGTCAATCCTTGCGGTCGAAAAAGTGCGGCGAGGAGGATCCTTGTGGAGATCTTCATTGGCTGCGGCCATCGCCGCTTGCTTCCTTCACCATCGTCGCCCTCGCATCGCACGGCGTCTGCCTAGCGACCGACGGCGACGGCGATGAGCCTTGAAAATGCGTATGTTGCTGTCGATGACTCTGTTTTGGATGAATGTTTTGGACCATTCGTCGATGATGTGTTTGCTTAATGCGTTATTATGTTTGAGATTGTAGGAAGTTTCATCCAAAATTAGCATCCTACCATATCGTCCATTGCTGATTGGGATTTGACATTTATATCTTGCTTTTAGGGTTAGGGTAGTTACTGTTGAGGATTTTCCAGTCTTGGATTAGTGTTCGTTGTTCATCTCCTTCTTGTGACTCTATTATAGGTATTAATATCCAGTGAGATCAAAAATTAAGAATAATAAAAACAGAAAAAAAAAAAAAAAAAAAAGTTGAGTGTAATTTGTTACAGTTTGGATGAAATTTTAATTCCTCAGTTAAGTAAATTTTGAATGATAATCATTGTATAATTTATTTTAATTCCCAACTATGAAATCTTGACCTTGTGCAGTAGGAAAATAATATAAAGACAACCATCTCTTATTTCAAAATAAATAAAATAAATTAATTCAATATTAATTGGCTTTTTATAATAAATCATCATTATTTAATTAATATAATTATCATATTATCATATTATAAATTATTTAATATAATTATATAATTAATATAACAAGGTAAGAAATAAAATGAAAGCTACTTAGCAACTATGAAAAATATTTTTAAATTAATATATTATCAATAATTATTAGATAAGAGAACTTTGGTCATTTTAAATTGATTTTTATTTAATAAATCAAATGTTACCTTATAATAATTTAAGTTTATATTAAATACATAGGTTTTTTTTAAAGGGTTTTAAATGAATTTTGATACAAAACTTGTAGCTATTCCTTATATATATTTTTATATATACACATACAATTTAAATGGTATCTTGGTACATATTTAATAAATTGTAAAAAATATGAATAATAAGAAATTTATAATATAATAGTTTATTTGTGAAAAATATTAAATATTAAATATTAAATAAAAATAATTATTTAATATTATATAAATACTTACTATGACATTCAAATCACTATTAAAAATTATAGCTTTTCAAAAATATATATTTTAAATACAAGTATAAATCTTTACAAATGTGTACTATATAATATGAAATTAATTTTTAGAATGTCATATATATTTATAATCATAAACAAAAGTATCTGAAATTTTCAATACCTTTTTTGTTCAAAAATTAATTATAAGTTTTATATATATATATATATATATATATATATATACATATATATATTTATTTATTGTATATTTAAATAGAATGTTAGGTGTATATTATAATTAAACTTTTAAAAGATAATAAATATCATAATGTGGTGTTTCTTTAATACATTTTTAAAGGTAAAAATAAAAATAAAAAAAATTATATTAGAAGTTTCAAAGATAAACAAATTGGTAAATAATAAAGTTTTAAAATAATTAAAAATATATTACTAATAATTACATATTCTACTAAAATTACTATGGCTTGACAAAATATATATATATATATATATATATATATACTATTACTGAAAAATGTTGTATTATATGAAATTTAGCCTAAGAATATATTTGGCATCTAGTTGTGGAAGAATTTCAACTAACCTTGAAGTTCTTCTTGTAATCAAAAAGAAATGCATGAAGTATTTAGAAATAGCCATCTTGGCAATCTTAACTCTTTTAATGTTCCAAATTAGACCAAGGAACTTATGCAAGATTATAATAAGATAATAGGATACATGAGTCTTATTACAAAGGAATGCAGTACAAGAATAAGAACAAGAACAAGATTAGAAGATTTAGAAGAACTAAATCACAAGACATGCATGTTATTGGTCCTTATAATCAACAATAATAACCGACATCCTCTATTTCACACCAAGCTTGTATTTTTGTATATGCATTATAAAAACATCCTTTGAACATTACTTTTGAATGATTTTTATGAGCAGGTTCCACTTCATTGATGATGATCACCAATTAATTACTAGATATTCTTTGACATTGTTGTATTGTAACACAATTATAGGGTGAAAGATCAAATATATATGTATATATATTTATATATATATATATATTATAGAGAAGCTTAATTGAAGACTAAGGAAAAATTACTTCAAAAAATATAAGTAAAAAATAGAAAAGAAATAAAAATATTTAATATCAATGTTATTTTTTTATTAAAAGGGCTTTTATTTACTTTGTAGGACCATAAATAAGAAAAAATAAGATAGTTAGTTAAAATAATAGTATAAGCATCTTCAAAAAAAAAAAAAAAAAAAAAAATTCTAGTAAAAGTTATTTAAAAAAAACCATAGATTGATACTTAGAAAAGGCCAGTTGTGAACCAAGATTGAAACCAGACCTCAAGGCACAAATCCATGTGCCTATGGTAGAGAGAGAGTTTTTTTGTTGACCAAAGAATGAAATTACATGGAAAACTTGGTAGAATTTTTTTGACCATTAGTATCAAGGGTTTTGAATTTGTAATGACTTTGTGAGAGCTATGTACAGTCAAGGTTCTATTTGGATGACTTTGGTTGTTGAGAAATAAAGTAGGTCCTCATTTTGGAGAATTTTGTGAATTTTGTAGCAAATCTATAAATGAAAATTTGTGGATTTACAAGAATAGTTGTATTGAATATTTTTTGTAAAATATAGCTTAATTGGATGGTTAGATCAAAGGTTATTAGAATTTAAGTAAGCTAGGGTCTCAAAAATTAGATTTTGAGGATTAATGAGGGTTTTAAGCAATGAGTGATTTTAAGCAATTTGCTAGTTAGATTGAAATAATTTTTTTTTAACTAATAGTTAATTTAATTTTTAATAATTTAGTAAAATTTTAGAATATATAGATGGTGCAAAAAGGAATTATTGATATAAGAAGATTGACATCAAGGTTGGAAAAAGAAAATGGCCAATATCCAAGTGGATTAGGAGTGTTTTTTTTTCAATTTGTAAGTTTAAATCTCTTCAAATTTTATATGCTTATTTTTAATTAAAAAATTAAAATCTATAATTTTTTTAAATAAAGATCAATAATTAATTTAATAATTATTGAAATTTTAAAATTATTATAAGATTTGATTAAGATTTTATTAGAATTTTATTAAGATTTGACTAGGATTTCATTAAGATTTGACTAAAATTTGATTAAAATTTATTTAAAATATCTTTAAGATTTTGTTAAGGTTAGTTAGGATTAAGTTGAATTTACTTAGGATTGTATTAGAATTTCTTTAGAGTTGGCTAAGATTTGGTTAAAATTTCTTTAGGATATCTTTAGGATTTTTTTAATGATTTTTTAAGGATTTCTTTAACATTTCTTTAATATTTCTTTATGATTCTTTAAAATTTCTTTAAAACTTTTTAAAGAATTTTTTATGATTTTTTAAAGATTTCTTTAAGATTACATTAAGATTACATTAAGATTGTTAAATATTCAATTGGAATTTATTTAGGATTTTATTAGGATTGTTAGATTCTTAATTAGTTGCAATATATAAGTTTATCTTTGACAGCCAAGTATTTGATGCATTTTCAAACAAGATAACATATAATATAACAATATATCATCTTGTTTGAGAATGCATTCAACACTTGGCTGTCAAAGATAAACTTGTATATTGTAACTAACTAAGAACCTAACAATCCTAATATAATCTTAAATAAATTTTAATTATATTTTTATCATATTTTAAATAAATCTTAATAAATTCTTAATAAAATTTTAATTTAATATTAATTAAATCCTAATGAACTTTACTCAATCTTAATCAAATTTTTATAAAATCTTAATACAACCATAAGTCAAATTTTAAATCAAATCCTAATCAAATCCTAATCAAGTCCTAAAACAAATCCTAAATCAAATCCTAATGCAATTCTAATATCCTAAGTAAATTCTAATAAAATTCTAATATCCAAAATAAATTCTAATAGAATTCTAATATCTTAATGAAATTTTAATATTCTAAGTAAATCCTAGTTAAATCCTAATATTTAATAGTAGATTTAAAGCCTCAATAATTATTCAATTAATTATTGATCTTATTAAAAATTTACAAATTCCTTGATATATTAGTTAAAAATAAGCATATAAAATTTAAAGAGAATTTAACTTACTAATTGGGAGAAAAAGCTCCTAATCCTTGGAATCTAGTTTAAATCTTGATTCAAAACCGGCTCTTTCCGGGTATCAATTCAAGGTTTTCTTAGATAATTTTTGTTGAAAACTATCCTTTACTTTGATCTTAAGATGCCTATAGTAGTATTTTTGCTAATCTATCTTATTTTGTCTTGTTTATGGCCCTACAAAGTAAGTAGAAATCTATTTTATAAAAAGATAGTATTAATATAAAAAAAATTTATTACCTTTCTATTTTTTTAAATATATATATTTTTAAAGTAATTTTATAATTTGGCCTTTAATTAAGCTTCTCTATAATATATTTTTTCTTTTGCTCTTTCATCTTATAGCCATGTTATAATACAACAATGTCTTTGTAGTTTAGGCAATTCTTCCTCTCAAGGTTGATGACATGAACTACTTGGTTGAGATGGTCTAACTTATAAGGTATCATTTTTTTTAAGTATCTATGGTTGAATTATTAAATTAAAATAAAAAAAAAATTACATATAAAAACTAAATTGAAGATAAATTGGAATAAATTTTAATTTATTATTTATATTGTAATTTTAAAACTTTTATAAATTATTCTTTTTTTAATGAAAAATTTTAAAAAAACTTTGAAGGTATTATATTTATCCTTCTAGACAAGATGACAGAGCAAATATTACTTGGTAGTGGTTACATGATAAAAGAACAAAAGAAGACATATATCATAGAGAAGATTAATTGAAGATCAAATTATAAAATTACTTTAAAAAATATAGATGAAAAAAATAAAGAGGTAATAAAAATATTTAATGTTAATACTATTTTTTTATAAAAAAGACTTCTATTTACTTTGTTGGGCTATAAATAAGATAAAATAAAGTAGATTAGCAAAAATATTATTATAGGCATCTTAAGATCAAAATAAAGGATAGTTTTTATTAAAAATTATCTAAAAAAATCTTAGATTGATATCCAAACATGACTAGTTATGAACCAAAGTCAAAACTAGATTCCAAGGTACAAAACTATGTGCCTACAATAGATAGAATTTTCTATGATAAATCAAAAAGTAATATTTAGAAGCAGACTTTATAGGATTTTTTTTAGCATTGATTGCAAGTGATTTGAATAGATATTGACTTTGTAAGAGCTTTATAAAGTTAGGGTTGTTTGGATGACTCTAGTTTTTGTGCAATAAAATAGAGTTTACATATTTACAAATTCAGTGAGTTTAGTAGTAGATTTATAGGTGAAAATTTATGGATTTGTAATTATAGTTGTGTTTAATATATACTATAAATATAAGCTTGATCAAATGGTTAAATTAAAGGTTATTGAAGTTCAAATGTGACAAGGTCTCAGAGATTGGATTTTAAGGATTGGTAAGGATTTGTAACATATCCATCAATTTATTAGTTGGATTATAAAGAAAATTATATTTGTGGATAGTAGACTTGATTTCTTACATATTTGTGAATTTTGAGAGCAATTGAATAGTGGAAGAAGGAAATATCGGCCTTGGGAGATTAGCAATAATACTATAATTATATAAATTGAATCAAAGAAGTCCAATAACAACAAGATTTGTAAGATATTGAAAAATATTCAAGATAATATATAATATTTGGTCTCCTAATACTATTTGCAATAGTTGTATTTCTTTGATAATATCTTTCAATGCAAATACTTGTCCATCAATGACTTCAATAAATACAAGATGAATCTTCTTCACCAATATTAAGTCATATTTAGTTGTAAAATTTCTATCTATAAAACATGGTAAGGTTTGAATATCCAAAAGGACTTTAACAAAAATCTTACAACTTAGCATTTTTATATATACAAGAAGTATAAAATAAGATGTAAGATTTGGAAGTAGAAAGAGATTTTTTTCTAGTAGTTGGAATTTGGTAATGTCTAGCTACATGGTTCCTATTGTGACTAGACATCCTTGTTTTCTATTTTAGTCAATTTTGAAATTGATGTCATACTTTTTGTCTTAAATCTCCTAAACTTATTTGGACAATTTATTACTTTGTGATTTGGCTTTCTATAATATAAACATAATTTTTTTTGCTAGTGTCTATTCTTTTCTATTTATGTTAGTAGTTTAAGTTAATTCACATTGATTTACATAGGTTCAAGGCTCATTGAATGTTTCTCTGATATTCTTGAAGAAATGACAATTACATCAAGATAATTATTATTAGAAATCCAACATCTTTATGGCCACAATTTAAATAGGCAATTATTGTAAGTTATAGCTTGAGATAGGAGTTCTTATAAATTATTGATTTGGCGGCATTATAATCAATAAATTTTTTTATATTATCTCTTAAATCATATCAAAATCAAGTCATAAATGCTTTATTGTTCCAATCAAGGTCATATGTAATCTATTGAAATTCCATAGCATAAATTACAACTGAATGTAATCATTATCATAAGTTTTATATTTTCTTTTTTACCACCCTTTCTTCATCACTATCTCCAAATATAATAGTAAATCTTTCTATAAAAGCCTTTAGATCATACAATATTAGAACTTTTTTTTTTAATAATATGACAAACTATAAACGAGCACTTTTTAATAAAAGAGTATCTATAAGAGCAACTTCAATGAATTCATATGAATAATAAGAAGGATATAAGCATAAGTAGAGCCATACTTATTACACAAAGTCTTAGAAATTAGATCTTATTCTATCAAACTTGTTTGATATACTAGCCTTTGGTTCTTTTATAATAGTCCTTGAAACATCTATAGAGGTTATATATGGCACATGTCTAGAACTTACTTCTCTAAATTAAACAACTTCTTATTACAAACTATAAATCTCTTATTTAGCCTCTTCAGATATAAAATTAATTTAAGATTCTTCACTTGGATTAGAAAAAAATACAATCTCTTTATTAAAACTATCTATAAGAGCTCAAAGATTTACAAGAGTTGCTATTTTATTTTTTACTTATGAAGGTATATTACTTGTGATTTGATCTACTTTCATATTAATAAAATAAATAGAAAAAAATAATTAATGTGTCTTAGGAGAAATTTTAACACTATCTATAACTAAAATTAATTTAAAAAAAGAAATAACATTAAATGATATCAATTTAGAAGAAGGTTATCTGCAATTTCTAAAATATTTCAATATTTTCAAGAAGAAGAGTAGTCCATATTCTATTAAGAAGATAGAGGTCTAAAATTGATGATAGTGGTCTTAACAAACTATTACGGATCAAGTCAAGGAACTTATGCAAGACTATAACAAGATGATAGGATATATGAGTCTTATTACAAATGAATGTAATGCAAGAATAAAAACAAGATTAAAAGATCTAAACTAAATCACAAGACATGCGTTGTTGAGACTAAAGAGTCCTTCAACCTTTGTATATATATATATATATATATATATTAGAAATTAGGAAGCATCCAAGTAACTTCTTATGGAAGACTTTGCCTTCAAGTTATCCTAAGATGCTTCTTGAGCAGCTTCTTTGTTCCTTCAATGTGAAGAAATCCTAAGAATCTTCTCTTGTGACTCCTTACATTGCTTGGAAGTCAAGCAATCTAAAGAACCTCCTCTAACAACTTCTTTAAATCTTCTACAATCTTTTGAAATCTTCTAAATTCTTTTAGGATTTTCTAAAAAATTCTAAGATCTTCTAGAACCTTGTAAAATTATTCTTAGATGGATGTCTATGACACTTGAAATCCTCAATTCAATCAGTTTTAAATTATAATCTATGCAATTATAAAAAATTTAAATAAGATCCTAAGTAAGTTTCAAGATATCCAAAGTATATTCTATCAATCTTAGAAAAATCTTAGATATATCTTATCAAATTCTAAATAAATTCCAAACACTTAATCAAATTTTAAATAAATTTTAAATAATCTTTATTATATGTTAAAATAAATCTATTAAATCTTAACAAAAAAATAAGTAAAATCTAATTTAATCTTAACAAATCTTGATAAAATCATAATAAAATTTTAATTAAATATTTATTAAAATTTAAAGAAATATTAATTAAATCTTAATCAAATTCTATCTAAATCCTAATTAAATCTTAAAGAAATCATAACTAAATTTTAATCAAATCTTAATCAAAATTTAATCTATTCTAAAGAAATTCTAATCAAATTCTAATCAAATCTTAACAACTCTTAATTAGTCATAAATAGATCTAAGAAAAAATAAAAATCCTTGTAACTTTTTAATAAATTGTTGATTTTACTTCAATAGAATTATACATGTAATTGAATAGAATTATGCATGCAATTGAATAGAAATATTAAGTCTTATTTTTTTTTTTTTAAGTGAAGGAGGAGAAGAAGCTTTGTCTAACTTGAGCACTCTTAATATCTTTTTTTGTTGTATTTTTGTTTTTGTTTCTTTTATATACATGAATTTTTTAATATATGAGTGTTTTTTCTTTTCTTTTCTTTTCTTTTCATTTGTTGGTAATGGTATTAGACAAAATAAAAATGTTAGAGGCAATGATTGTAGTAACAAACAAAGCCATCACAAAAATATTATTCCCATCATTTATTTTTCTATTTTTCCTATTTCTACTCTTACTACCACCCATCATCTCTTATGTTCTTCTCCAAATTTGCATCAAATCTCAAATACATGAAATTTAAACTTATTTTACTTTACTTCACTTAAATGTTAATTTATGATAGAATAAAAGCTCCTATGCAACTATATATATATATATATATATATTCTTGATGTTTGTTACTACTATCAAATACTTATTTATGGAATTTTGTTTGTTTTGCTAAAATATGCATTTAAGTTTTGAGTATGTGTTAAAGTTATGTACATTCTGTTTTTTATTTTTTAATAATCTCGATAACTTAATATTTGAGTATATATATATATATATATATATATATATATGTGTATGTATTCCATTATTTCTTGTACATTTGTCTTATGCACACATTCACCAAATCATTGCCAACAAAGTCATGTATCCAACTGATCTCAGCCAAACAACAAAAATCTCTCCAAACCACTTGAATCAATAAACAAACAACACATGATCATTGTTGAATGTGCATCCAGCATGAAAATGAAAATTTCTTTGTATTACAGTATTAAAAAAAACATGCTTTACACTGTTCCACATTTATACACACTTGTATGATTGTGTTCATGGTATTGTCGCTGAACATGCAGTGTAATCAGAAGCACACAAATAGTGCTGAAAACCATATTCCATGCCAAATTCTGCACACCAGATACAAAAACAATTTAGAGTGGGATTATTAGATTTGAAGCCACATGGCACAACCAGTGCCTAGTTTCCAAACCCTCTGTTTCTACTGTACACCAACATATTTATGATGCCATACTCCATCATCTACATGTTCTGGTCATATGTATATTTTTAAACTATTATTTGGTTTTGATATAAATTTTATTGTTAATATTGCCTAAATATACATTGTAAAATTTTTAATCACTATGAGTTTAAAAAGAAAGAATATCTTGTCAAATTTCATTTTAGTCAACTGATGTTGTGTTTATATTCTATTAAGATAATTTGTTATTATAATAATCACAGTAAAGAAATTATGTTCATCATGGATTAATGAATTTTTAGTGTATTAAAGAAACACAATTCATCTATGTATTTCTATATAACAAAAAATACATAAAATTTATGTGTAGAAGATAGTTTTTTTTTGTTAAAAAGTATTTAAGATTTATAACAAATTGTATTTAAATGATTGAAACAATGCTAGAGAATGTTGTAGGAAAACATTTTCAGGTTTAAGACACATTTTGTATTTCAAAATACACCAAAAAAAAAAGAAAAAAGAAAATATTAATGATATAATTTTAAAAATGCTTTAGAAATTGTCAGTTTTTTGAGATTGAATAATTCCAAATGTCATGTTTTTTTTATTTAGACTATGCTATTGACTTGAGTATTATATTTTTAATTGGAAATTAATAAATATAGCAAATTCAAATCTTAAAATTTATTAGAACTAATAAATTTATATAAATCCTATATTTAAAATAAAAACCCTTATGTATCACTTATTTATTTTAATATATTTAATAAATGGTATGATTTTCTCTTAATATCTTATATTATTACAACACTATTCATATAATAATAATATCTTATATTCATATAAATAATAATATTCATATAAATAATAATATCTTATATTATTACAACACTATTCATATGAATAATAATAAAATATAAATCAGTACATATATAATTATTAAAGTAATTAATAAATACCTTATTTTTCTTAAATATAAAATTAAATTAAAATAACTAATAGAACATAATGTTTCTATTATAGAAGTATACTTAAAATTATAAAAAATATAAATATGAATTTATTTTAAAATTTATTTAAAAATAAAAAAAAATACTATAAAATATAAAAATTTGATATTAATAAATTTGATGTAATATAAGAATTAAACTAAATTATTCAAGTATGAATAGAATTTTATATAAACATTTGGATTATTTATCATTTTAATATATAGATGATTTTAAAATTTAAAATTTAAAATAATAATTATTTATGAATATTTATTTTTTATTTTTTTATTATTCTTCAAATAATAATAAATTTGTATACAAGAAAATAAATAATATATTATAAAAAATACATAAAATCAAATTTTTTAACAATAAATTAGTAATAAAACAAACTCAAAGTTACACAAGCATAGAAAAATAAATATAGATTCATGTTTTTTTTCTAAGACTTGAATCAATATACACAAAAGTGGTTCTACTTAGCTAAGCATTAAAGCTGCTAACATTTTTAGTGATTGTCCAAAAACTACTTGAAGTGCCTACCAAATATAGCATACATTATATTGTGGAGGCATTGGTCTTACTCCTTTTGCTAAGGAGAAACTAAGAAAGCACCCTTGTGCCTCATTGAAACTTTAAAATGGGTGTTTAATTAAATGACAAACAACCCTTCCTTACCGCATTTATATTTACTAACTAGACAAAAATATAAAGGCATTTCTATAGCATAAACATCTATCTACAACATGCCTAAGGATTTTAATTTATTTAATGAATACATTAAATATTATGTGATTTACATGTATATGTGTACATATAATTATATTCAATTACATTCAATTATTTAAAATATTTCAAAATTATAAGTATTTTTTAATTTTATTTGATTATTTTAGTTTTAAAAATAATATATTTTTATTTTAGTTAATATAAAAAAATTTCATATAATTATTTTTTAAACAAGCTTAACTTAACTTAACTTAACTTAATTTATCTTTTATTTTTTAAAAATGATTATTCAACAAAAATATCTTTAATATTGGTGTATATATAATTTTTTAAATTCTACTTAAATATATTTGAATTAGAATATAAAAAAAATTTAATTATGTATATATATATATATATATATATATATATATAAAAGATTTTAGATAATAAATTTGAATTTTTTTTGATACATTGAAAAAATCAAACTATTAAATGTAGTACTCATTAGATTGAGCTATTTCAACAATTAAATAATATTTTTGCAAGTCAATTTGGAAATGACATATTTTTTCTCTTCAAAATATTTATTAATTTTCTTGAGGATTATTTTTTTTAATTTACTTGTTTATTTATAATTTAAATAAAAGATATAATGAAAAAATTATTGTGAATAAAAAAAAATTATATTCTTCAGAAGATATTATAAATTTTAAAATTTTTGATTGATAATTATAATATTATTATTTAAATCCTGCATTTGTAGTTATTAAAATAAAATTTTAATTTTATGAATAAAAAAGCATTAAAGTCATAATTTTTTTCACTTTTTTAAATCATTTTTTCTTATATTTTACAGAGCAAGTTTTAATTAATTAAAGTTGTAAAACAGATAAAATAATGCATATTTTCTTTTCTTTTCTTTTCTTTTTTCTTTTTTTTTCTGAAAAAATATCCTTGGTTGATTGTGTTTGTAAAACTTTTGCAATTGTCCAATACAATTTTCCACCAAATGTTTTGAAAAATTGTTATATTACAATCTTGCCAACACATCATTCTTCCTATATATCTTTAATCTTTTTTCTAAGTAGATTGACCAAGTTATAATTGTTAAAAGATATTCAATGAATTCATAGGTCCAAAAGTTAATATTTTTCTTATATTTTCTGAATGTTTTGTTCTTTAATTATTTTGAGAACAAAGTTTTTAAAATATAATTTAATATTTCATAATTAAATTAAAATTGTAATTTGTAAAAATATTATATAGTACAAAATCAAATCAATGTATCTATTTATAGTTTGATTTAATATCTTTGAAGTTATTTTTTGTTGTCTTATCATAAACAATGGTTGTATTTTCCTATTATTTATGTTTTTTTTTTTTTTTTTTTTTTTTTTTTTTTTTTATGAAAATAAATTTAAAATATATTTCAAGGTGTAATCATAAAATTTCATAAATTGTAAACAAAATAATGAGATAATAAAAAAGTTATGAACCAAATTTGATTTAATAAGATATTAATTTGTTTTTTGGGGTCTATTATTTCGAAGCACCAAAAATAGTATATTTGATCAAAAGTATATAAACAAATATGATTATATTATATTTATTATAGAAAATAATAATAATAAAATAACATCAATGATTTAATCATAAAAGTGATACTCAATAACTTGCTAATTATCCTATTCCTGTAATATATATAAATATATAAATATATATACATATACACACACATCTATATATATATATATATATATATATATGTCATTTAAAAAATATAAATTAAATCATAAGATAATTTTATTATAATTTATAATTTTTTATGTTGTATTTTAGAATTACATATTCTTTGTCATGTTTTGTTTTATTTTTGTCTATGATGTATATTTTTTTAATATTTACACAATATATATATATATATATATATATATATATATCTCTCTCTCTCTATATATATATATATATATATATGTATAATTTTATTTATTATTTTTTGATTTTAATAAAACAAACATTAATAAACAATTAATATCATATTAACACAAGTAATATATGTTGACAAAAGTGTAATCTTCATAATATATATAAAAAAGAAAACAACAACAGCATCAAAATAAAATTTCAATACAATTGTAAGAATCAAAGCTATACAGTTTCTTAGCAACGTTACTAATTATACCTTACAAAAATACTTCTTATTCAAAAACACTTCTTATTCTTCCCAACTTCATTCCCGCTCATCCATCCATCAATATCATCTCACCATGTATCCACATATCATCCTCATCCATCCACATATCATCCTCATCCATCCACATATCAGCCTCATCCATCTACATATCAGCCTCATCCATCAACATATCAGCCTCATCCATCCACATATCAGCCTCATCCATCCACATATCAGCCTCATCCATCCACATATCAGCCTCATCCATCCACATATCAGCCTCATCCATCCACACACACATATATATTTATATATATCATCCCCATCCATCCACATATATATCATCCCACCATCCATTTGCAGATATCATCCCACCCATCCATACACATACACCATCCAACTCATCCATCCACCGATATCATCTGAGGCATCCATCTTCTGACTTTATCTCATCCATCTACCGATTCGATCTCATCCATCACCGATTTGCAGCTCTCATCTATCCATATATTTCATTCATCAGTAAGCCCAACTAGAGAATTTGAAATGAACAGACGGACGGAAGTAGGGACGGACGGAGAGGCGGACGGACAGAATGGACGGACGAGCGAAGGCCATGGCTATGGCGACACGTCGGGATGAGTCAGGGCCCGTCGGGGCGAGGCTTCAATTTTAGTCACCCTGATTGGGCTTTCTATCCCCTGTTCTGACAGCCTCCGATTAATGTTCGTGCCCATCGGATCGCATGACGCATCACTGCCATGGCCGCTTTTAAATTCCTCAATTGCTCTACATTACTCTACTCTGTCGTCTTGCACCAATCTCGCAGCCCATGTGCTCCCGCTTCTTGCACCATCGCATCACCCGCTTCTGTTTTTAGCCCCTCGCGTGGATCCGCGTGTCGTAGCGTCCAAGCTCAATCCCCGATTGCCTCGTCCACAACCCATCCCAATTTGGGTGCGTGAGGGCATATTTAGCGGCTGTGCCTTTTGAGTGTTTCATTAGGAGGATTTTGGTTTCGTGTTTGATGGTTGTGTTGAGGTGATCTGAATCGAAGGATAGGATCGTGGAGGGTTGTTGTTGATTGTGGGTCTTGTTGTCAAGGCTGTGCGACGGGGATCCCATTTTGTTTTTTTTCAGCTGCGTTGCGTTTTGTATCCAAGTGGTGGTAATTGAGTGTATGAATGCATCATGGGTTTGTCAACTGTTGAGGACCTTCTATGAGTTCTTCGATCGGATGATTACCGGCATTTTGGATATGGACATGTTGATATTATAGTGGAGATTGTATGGTTTTGTCAAGCAATTGCAGGTGGGTGAACATAGTTTAGGTGCTTTGTTGGGGCCAGTCTACTTGATACCCCTAAGGGATTTTGTGGTCTTGAAGATCGTTGTTATTGTTGTTTTCTTCGGTGAGGTTTGGGGTAGTGTGAGGTGAGGGAGAAAGTGGAAGTGTTTCAAGATGGGGATGACGACGACAAATGACTTGGAGGTGAGTGAGTTTCTGGAGCAATGCAAGGTTTCGGGGGACAATGCGTACAATGCGATCAAGGGTGTGCTAGAGAGGCTACAGAACCCTGAGACTCGTGTTGACGCCAGGAAGCTTCTTGCGGCCGTAGAGAAGTATGTGGAAAAACAAGGGCCTGCGGTGGACAGCATGGCTACTTACCATTTCCGTCTCCATCGGCTCTCTCTTACTGATTACGAAGGTATTGCTTGATGTCTTTTTCTTTTGTACGCATTGTCTTGTGTCTCCATTAGCTCTGATTGTTTATGTATAATGGAGTAGCCTACGTCTTGATTCTCACATATGATATACAGTGAAATGTCCTTGTGGATTGTAATTCTTGAAATTTGCTTAACCCTACTCTCAATTTATACGACACTCCTTGTTACGCCCCCGTGCATATTGTAGGTGTAATCAGCTTTGTGTGATGTTGATGAATGAAATCTTCTGTAGATAATAATCAAAGCAATTGTACAGTTCGATGCTCACTTTGTTTCCATGATAATACTTTAACATCCGTTTCGTCTGTGGCACCCACCGTCTAGAGGACTTACCTGAGTGAAATTCCGTGCATGTATACACATTCTTAATAACTCAAGTTGGAAGTATTTCACTGTGAATCTTCAATACACGAATTAAGACGGATACATGTGCACTGTGAATCCTTGTGTATTGCTGGACTGACCTTTGTGCTGTCTCGTGTTTGACTGTTTCATGAATAGGTTTCAGAGAGAACAGACAAAGTCTGACATTGTTAGAGTTGCCTAGCATTTTCGTACCAGAAGATTGGTCGTTCACTTTCTTTGAAGGCATCAGCAGGCATCCAGACACAGGATTCAGAGATCGGGATGTGACAGAGCTGGGTTGTGGTAATGGGTGGGTGTCAATTGCGATGGCAGAGCGATGGTTGCCACGAAAGGCAAGATTCATATTTCCCTAACAATGTTTGTGGCTGTTGCATGAGCTTCCGGGACTGCACTTCCTCTTCTCATTTGCACTGGGTTGACTTTCAGCGTCTGCTGGGTAAGAGCCGGTGTCCTCTTCAGTTATACGTTCAGAGGTGATTCTAAAGTGGATTAATGTGTGAAGGATTTCAGGTCATTGGGCTTGACATCAATCCACGGGCAATCAAGGTGGCGTGGATCAACCTCTACTTGAATGCGCTAAACGATGATGGTTTGCCTGTTTTTGATCATGAGGGCAAGACTCTCCTGGATAGGGTGGAATTCTATGTTTCGGACTTGCTCGCCTACTGCAGAGAGCAACATCTGACGATGGACCTCATAGTTGGTTGTATACCACAGGTATACATTTCACATCTCTGGTTTTGTGCATTGCCAGAGGTTTTGAGCTATGTGAGCTACATATAATAGATGTTAATGCCAGTCCAATTTTCATAATTCTGCGTTTCAATGTAATGCTGCTGATTGTGATGACAGCTAAACTTTTTGAGTGATTCTGGCTTATGTAGATCTTGAATCCTGATCCAACAGCTATGTCCAAACTGATTACCGAGAATGCCAGTGAGGAGTTCTTGTACTCTCTCAGCAATTACTGTGGTCTTCAGGTACATCTTCATAAGCTAACAGTCAGCTCTTCGGGCATATTATGCAACGTATGTCACTTAATAATGGTCTTACCTTTTTGCTGCAGGGACCTCATAAGAATCCTTATCTTGACGAGAATAAGCCTTGGCACCTTTGCTGCATACAAAAAATCCACAGGCACAGGACCTGCATTGTTGCAGAGTGACCTTTGGCTGTCTTTTATTTGTTTATCCTCACACATGAATGTCTCAGTAATAGGATAGTTGTGCAGATAGCCACCTAGACAATGTCAGGCGCTCATCCATCACATGCACTGTGAATTCAAGTTCTTGTTGCAAGGTTGAAGTGCAAGCAGGGAGGAATGTCCAAGTTGCTTTTTCACGCATTAAATTGGGTGAGCTCTCGTTTGCAGGGATTTGTTGAGGATCAATTTGGGCTAGGTTTGGTTGCAAGAGCTGCTGAGGAGGGCATTTCAATCATCAGACCCACCGGGAGGCTCATCTTCAATATTGGAGGTCGGCCTGGTCAAGCTGTGACTGAGCGGTTGTTCAGCAGACGTGGATTTTATATTAACAAATTGTGGCAAACTAGAGTGAATCAGGTTGGTTGTCTCTTGAATGCAGAAACATTGTCTCTGTATGGTAAAGCTTACTGATGATCATGATGTATCTGCGATGATTATTTGGAAAGAAAGATGAGCATTAATCACTTCTTTCTTAGCATGAGTGTGTTTGAACGGTGGTCAAGTGGATCCATGAACAAAGAATTATGTAGTTGTGATTGAGGTAACCGTTACTTTCTGTGTTCAGGCACCTGACACTGATATTTTAGCACTGGTGGAAATTGAGAAAAACACTCGACATCGGTTTGAATTTTTCATGGGTCGTGTGAGTGAGGAGCCTATAAGTGCAAGAACAGCATGGGCTTTCTTGCAGTCCGGAGGCGAAATCTCCCATGGGCTTTCTGTGTACGAGTGCAAACTCAGGATGCCAAACCAGGTTCGCTCTCCTTGAAGAGTACTTTCCAGTCTTGTCATAGTTATCGAAGAGGTGATTTGCGCTATCCGCTATGTTCACCGGGATTTCAGAAGCATTTTGCCTCAAACGTTGCAATCGTTGTTTCGAACATTGTTGACTCTGCATTGATGTAGGTGCATGATTATCATGCCACGCTTAGAAAATATAGGTGTACTGTCATTAGGGAAAAACGCTTCCTCAAATTACTGAATCTTGACACATCAATTGCTTCAGCTGAAGACAATTGCTCTTACTCAAATGGAATACGAGGAGTCTTAATGTGCTCATGATGGTAACTTTCCTTCAGATTAATCTTCTCAATCTCATCATTTTTTTTGTGAGTAATCCGATAATAATTTATGTATTACAGGTAAAGACCATATCAAAGTTTTTGAGCAGTGGATTCGAAGAGACTCGGGGAGCCCTGGACCTCTCATTCGCTGATGAATCAGCTGCCGAGGAGAAAATACCTTTTCTGGCACATCTTGCACGTGCATTGGAGGATCTTTCATATTTCCCACATGAGTCCCCTGCTGGAAGTTCTCGTTTTAGGAATCTCATTGCAGGGTTCATGAGAATTTATCACCACATCCCAATCACTCCTGCTGTAAGTTGGTACTTTTCCCACTAAAGTACGAGATGTACGGAAAGTCTCAGTAATTAGTTCCTCATTCTTAGAGTTGAAGGTTGGACGTTTTGGAAGGAATTGATCTGTAATGAGGGGCCATGTTTTGTACTTTGTAGATGCATTTCACAGTATCCGTCTATAAATTAATTTAATTTCGAAAATGATAGGGTCACTCCTGCTGTATAGTGGTATCCATCTACATACAAACCTTTATTTTGGCTTCTCATCGCCACTCACTCACTGAATTTGATTTAAATTGCAGAGTGTGGTGGTCCTCCCTTCAAGAGCTGTTGCCATTGAAAATCTGCTTCGTGTTTACTCACCTCGATTAGCACTGGTCGATGCTGCTCTCACACGATGGCTGCCTAAAAAATGGCTCACTGCACTACCTGCTCAGGTTCCTCCTCTATCCCTACTTTTTAAAACATTGCCACTTTGCTCACATGATCGCCAATTCAAGTTCTTGTTACGTAATGTTTTAGCAGATCAATATATTCCTTTTCTATCGGGGTCAATCTTGTCACCCCAAAGCAGTTTCTTTCATATTGTGATGTTTCAAGTACGAAATAAACAATACAGTCAGTTCTGGGTTTCTATGTTCACCTTTGGTTCTATTTCGAATGTGCACGTGTCTTCCGTTCTGTTGTATGATAAGCGATCAAGCCTGTGAGAAGTGGTGAGGAATGAATATGAGAGTTTAGATACTGTAGATCTTATTTTAAATTTTGACGTAACGCATTTTGTGAATGCTTCTTAACTAGGAGCCGGAAATTCTGCATCTAATTCACACAGTGTCTATGAAACATTTAGGACGCTTACATGTAATTGGTGCTGACTACTTTGGCTGCGTAGGGTACAAATGGAGGAGCCATCTTTCAATCCAATAACAAAGTGACTGTGGTGGAAGCGCCTCGCCGCTCCGATTTAGTAGTGCAATTAGTGAAGAACCTTAAGCCTCAGGTCGTTGTCACAAGTCTCGCGGATTATGAGATGCGAACATCCACTGCATTCGAGTTGCTACTGGATGCGACGGCCAACATTGGAGCACGTCTGGTATTGGATATTTCGGAATATCTGGAGCTCTCAAGTTTACCAGGGACAAACGGAGTCCTGCAATACCTGGCATCCCATCCATTGCCCATGCATGCCACCATCATATGTGGTCTGGTCAAGAACCAGGTAAGTACTTATTTTGGTACAATCATCGATCTTGGCTTTATACTTATCATTCTCCAAGGCATATTCTTTATACGATTTCACATCTTTGGATGTCGGGGCGTTTTACAGGTTTATACAGATCTTGAAGTTGCTTTCATTATCTCCGAAAATCAGACTCTACTGAATACACTAGCCAAAGCTGGGGATGTTACATATGGGCGTACAACCATCTCAAGCCAGTTCTATTATGGTTGCCTCTTTCATGAACTCCTAAGCTTTCAGCTTCCTGAACGTCACACGCTTCCACAGGCACGGTTTTCTTAAACTAATAATTCTACGGTTGTAATTCTTGTTACAAAAATATTCTAGAAACGCTGAAATAAGAATTATATGGTAATACTGTTGGTCAATGTTCTACACTTCCGACAGTGGATTGCTGAACGTAGAACTCAGCACAATTGAAGTTGTCTTGTAAAGTTGTTTAATTGCTATTTTCTTTAGAATTCATTGCTGTTGTCTACTTTGGTGATTCGCATAACGATCTTTAAAAATCTAAACAATTCTCACAGAAGAAACCTTCTACCATGGCATTTTGCAGAGGTTACCAAAAGAGGAAGAGGCCTCGAAGTTTATCAGTTTTTCGCCAAGCTCTACTGAAGCCCTCTGTGAAGTGGAGAATGTCAATCTCAACCAACTACCTCCAACCATCTGTATGGACTTTGATGAGAACATTCTTCCAGTGCCTGATGCAGTCAAAGTATCAGTTTTCGAAGGATTTGCACGACAACATATTTCGGAGGACGAGATGGATCCGAGGCCGGAAATCCTTGATTATTTGCAGAACAGATATGGACTTCTACATGCACATACTAAGGAGCTTTTCCTAAGTGACACGTCTACTTCCTTATTTACAAAGTTAGTCCTAGCATGTGTTGAAGAAAATGGAACCCTCGTTTTCCCAATGGGCTCTTCCGGGACTCTTTTCTCAGTTGCCAAGTTTCTTGAGGCCAACTCCAAGAGGTTACCCACAGAAGCGTCAAATGCCTTCAAAGCTACCTCGGGACAAATAGATTCCTTTTTGAAAGGTATCGAAAAGCCATGGGTGTACATTCCAGGCCCTACTATCAGCCCTACGGGACAAATATTCTCCAACTCTGAGATAGAGGAAATTCTCGCCGTCTGTAAGAGCCACGGGGCTCGGGTGATACTTGACACCTCATTCTCTGGCCTGGAGTACAACCAGTCGTCTAATTGGGATCTCAAGGAAGTCGGCAGTGGATCAAAAGAGAATTCCTACGCTGTTGCAATCTTAGGAGGCTTTTCAACCGGTCTAATGACAGGAGGGCTTGAGTTTGGATTTGCAGCTGTTGCAGACCCAGTGTTCATTGAAGCCTTCAAGGAGGCGCCTACCATGAGTCGGCCGCATGGAACGTTGAAGTACACTATTAAGAAGCTGCTGAGACAGTTGAGTCAGAAATCTGAAGTTTTGGTCACAGGTTTGGGGGAGCAAAAGAAGATCCTGAAGTATCGAGCGGATCAGTTTTGCAAGGTAATGAGATGTAACCATGTCCTTGAAGCCTTCCTTGAGAATGCAGTGCACAGATGTAATGGACAAAACATAACAGCTACAGTGCATTTGTAAAAAGAAAAATTGAGCTAGGTTTGTAGTCAACAGGTGAAAAAGTTCATGCTTCAAGTTTAGAAACGTCTCGTGTTCTGAAGTTCGAGGTGACGTGCATTAAAATTATACATTGAAGACCTTATACGCGGCATTTAATGAATCTCAGTGCAATAGTATCAGCCTTTTACTTGAATAGAACGTTGGCTGCTTCATCAGCTTCATTCAATAGCTTCAGATTCTTCCTCCTAGGGTAGATTCTAACCTGGGCAATTACTGTTGCAGCTCCTGAAGGTCTGCGGCTGGGACGTCGTGGAGCCTTTAGGAGGCATATCTATGGTGGCAAGGCCATCGGCATACGAAGGAAAGAGCGTGAAAGGGGACAAAGAGACACTTTGCAGTGACAACATTCGAGATGCAATCCTCAAAGCTACAGGTCTATCCATCAGCAGCTGCTCCTGGACTGGAATTCCCAACTACTGCCGATTCATGCTTGCCCTCAGTGAAGAGGACTTCACAGCAGCGTGCAAGGCTCTACAGAGATTCAAAGAACTTGCTCTTGACTAGTACAGTTAATCTAATGGGCTTGTACAACCTACAGAACTGAGCTGCTTATGCCTTGTGCTTGCCTTTCCTTTTGTGGACGAGCCTTTCAGAAACTACGGACACAAATGTACAGAATTTGAAACTTGATCATTAACGTACAGCTGAAGCGACAACTGTTTCATGGAACCTTATTTGCAAGCTTGGTCAAGCAACATAAAAATTTACTGCAATGCAAAGTACACAATCTTATTTGTAACTATGTTTTTGTCGTTTGATTGCATAATTCAGAAGCAATATTCAGTATTCATCTTTGTTGAATCTTCGAAGCAGCAACTCCTCTTAAGTGCATGGTATTATTTACTTAAAATTACTCACAACCAAGTTTGTTGTAAGAAGTCCAATTGTTTCAGTGTTTATTTATTATGTGAAAATAGGATTTAGAGTTTAGGCGATTTGACTGTAAGGCTCATGCTTACTCACAACTTTATTTCACTTTGTCACAAGATACAAATTAGAAACTATACTGTAAAAGAAAAATGAGAGATACCGAAAAAATTTTCATATGAAATTGCTGTGAAAACATGAAATGATTCTTTAACCAAATTTTCATTTTCAATTTTTTTAATTTTCAAATTTATGGGAGACTTGTCATATTTACACTTGTTTTTTTTTTTATTTTTTTGAACGTTTTTCTTATCATCTAAATATAGGCGAAAACAAGTAGCCTAGGCTTGGAATAGAAAAAAAAAGAAAAAACCGCTTAAGCGGGCACAGAGAAGAAAGCGCCAAATTTTTGTAAAACATACCTGAAGCTGATTTTAATAACTAGTTTCTATTTTTATTTCAATTTTAAGAAATTACAATAAAATGACTTGTTCAAGGAATAATACACAACAAAATTTGCAAAACATATGTTTTTAAGTACATTTAGTTTAAACACATATATTCTAAATTGTCAATATTACATCTGCAAGTGCGACCACAGAAGCACACAACTGAAGTTTAATTGTGTGAATCAACTTATTAATTCAACAATTTAGTTGTTAGTGCACAAATTCTATTGAAACTGTAACAAATCTACAAACGACATATAAAATGTTTAATGTATTATTTATCCAGGACAAGGATATTTCAAAAATAATTGTCTTTTTCCTTTAAATTTGGCACCAAAGTGTTAATACTGTAACAATCAATATAATACTTAGAGTTACAACAAGTTTGTTCGAGTCTATTAATAAAATAAAATAAAATAAAAATTCATAAATAAATCAAAATGACAATAATAAAGAGAATCTACAAAGATAACAAATTGAATAATTTGAATACAAGATCAAATAAAAAATGCAACTAATAGATGTGGTAGTTAATATTACAACCAACATCATAGTTTAGAACTTTCTTTGAAATATGACCATGAAATGATATTTTGAATTTCAGTTGCAGCTAAAACAAATTGGAAAATATTGAGATCAATGTTTCATGTTTAGTGTCACAAATTGCATGATGATGCAACATATGCAAATGTTTGTTCTAATTCAAATGCTACCCTTTCTTATGTTCAACTTTGAGGTAAATATTAGCAAAATGGACATACATCTGAAAAAATGGTGCTAAAATTTTACTTTTGAATTGAATATTACTATTTAATCTTATAATCTATGGTTTGTAAATAGAGTTGATGTTAAATACTTAAATTTAAGAGGAGTTTTTCTTTCTTCACAAAATTCTTCAATTCATTAAACAAAAATATAGTTTGTTATACATTTGTTGTTAGCACTAATGCTTATGATAGATTATTAAAAAAAATATATAGGTTAAATTAGTTTTTGATATCAAAATTTAAACAACAATATTTATGACAAGAATCATATCAAAAGTAAGAATATTAATGGTTTAAAAATAAAAGTTGTTGAGAAGTTTGCCTTATTTCTTTCATCAAAAACCAAACTAGTGAAGAAATTAGTAAAAATATATTAAATATTTTTAACCAATTAAAATTATAAGTAAGTTAATACACAAGTGGAACAAACAAACAAAAAGTGGAAGAATTCAACCTTTAATAATTAATGATAAAGATATATATATATATATATATATATATATATAAGAAATAATTTTTTTTGAAAAAAAGTCTAAGATTAGTTTACACCAGTTATTAAGTTCAACCATAAATAAATTAATACACAAGGCATCTTAGATTGTAAAAAATTGTATTGAGTATATGTAGCAATTAAAATAAAATATTCCACCATAGCACTTTTCTACTAATTGATAGATTTATAAATAATCATTTGATTTTAATAACCTCAATATAAAATAAAATAAATCTCAATTATAATTTTGATCATAATTATAACTATTATATATTATTATCTTTTAATAATAATAATTTAAGTAACCAATCTAATTATATTAAAATTACTTTGAATCAACAATCTACATATATTTGCAAAGATTAATTTGTCTATATATATATATATATATATATATACACACACACAAAGAAATTTGGTATAATTGTAAAAAATTTTAATTTTTAAATAATATTTTTAATAATATTCTTTACTATATTTTTAAAAATTATCTAATTTAATTTGTAATAGTTTATAAATTGGTCTAAGTAGCATGTAGATCTTTTGGATAAGTTAAAATGTGCAATTAAAGAAGCAAATTTTTAGTAATAATTTGTCATTATTTTTATAAAGACATCTTAATTGCCTCTACTTTTTTAAAGATTGAATTAGAAGGTCTATTTAAATAAGAATTAAGTGTTATATAAATATTAAAAAAAAAAAAAAAAAAAATCTATTTGTTTTTATATCATTGTTCTAAAAAATAAAATAAATTTGATTTTTTTAGAATTAAGACTCTAATAGTTTCTTACTAAAAAGAAATAGGAGACTACAAGGTATCTGATATTACAAGGATATTATCTTTTAACTATAATAAACCTAAAACAACATGATTAATTAGAGACTCAAGAAAAGTATGATATTATCACTATGCATACATATCTCTATAAGAAGAGTTTTAACAAATAATGTCTTGAAAAGATAAATAGTTGACTATTAATAACTTTTATCTATATAATATTAATTTTTCGTATAGAAATTAATTTACAACGTCTAATAATATTATTATTTTAAAATCAAATAAAGTTTTTAAAATATTTTAAAATAAATATAGAAATTAGATTATTATTAGATTATAAATAAATATTATTATAATTTTTTTACTGATAATACAAGATATTTATAAAAATATAATATACAAGAAATTTAATACGTATGTGAGTCCCACCAATGAATCTTAATTTGTGGATTAGTTAAAATTATAATTTTTAAGTTATTTAAATATCAAAATATTAAGATTAGAGATTGTATTTGATCATTTAAGTATTCATTAGAATTTATAAGAGTTTATAAGTTACAAGAATCTTATTATAGAAAAGTCATAAAAATGAAGTTTTAGTAAGTCTTGGAGGTAATTTTCTTAATTGATTTAATATTTTTTTTGAAATATAAGAAATATTATTTAGTTATTGAGACCAATGTTTATATTGGCCTTTTATCTATATATATTACTCATTAAAAACCTATAAATATTACTTAGTAGGTAAAAGAAGTATGAGAAAAAAATTTATTTACATAGAAAATAGAATTTTTAGTTGATTTAAATTGATTTTATTATTTTAAAAAATTATCAAGATAGAATAAAATAATCTTAAATCAATATTATAATCTTATAATTATTATAGAGATTTTTAGATTTTATTTTTAAAAATTTAGAAATTTTTAGATGAATTTTTTGAGATTTTGGTAAAAATGAGTTTTCCCACCTTGGGAGCCATTATGAAAAAATGGAGCAAGATTTGAAGGCCATTCAAGATTTATTGGCTAATTGGATATTTTTTTAATACCATGGTGAAGTTAGAAATACAAAAATATTAGTTTTAATAGTTGAGTGACCATCCAACACGAATTTTAGGATTGATTATTCAGCATTCTAAGTTGTTGTATAGTTATGCACCTTTGGATTGTTTTTGACTTCAAGTGTTGCGTACTACTTGGCAATTGATGCCTATTGTGAGTCGGAAATTCAATCACTTACTATCAATTCAACGATTCCTGCAGATACGGGATGAAAGCATGCGAGAAAACGGAAGAGGCTTGAGAGTGGTAATATCCACACGCACCATTATCCATATGCCGATGAGGGAGTTTCTAAGCGAAGCAGATGTAAGACTTTTTGCCCGTCTCAAGTAACATGTATGAGCTAATTCTTATTATTGCTTCTATGATGTGCCAGTCATTGGATTTCTGAACATCGTTTTGTAGCCTTATCCCTCCATAATATCTCTTGCCTTCGGTAATGAATCTTCACGATACACTTCTCCCTTTCATCACCCTTGTGGGTGTGATATGGTGGAAGGTTGTCAGGTAGGATTAAACATACTCACCACTCTCATGCTTTTGTATTCTCCTTTCTAATCAGGTACAAATCGAAAAGCTTGGAGACTTCTCGTCGGAGAGGCAACTGCAAACCCAGATTCAGATATTTTTGACTGGGAATTCCAGCTTGCTAATTCTACAAGCTGATGCTGTTGTGGACAAAGAGCACATCCAGCACGCAAAATTCCTGGTAGAAAAGACCTGTGCAGATTTCCAGGCCCAGGTGTCCGGACCTTCCCAGATAAAGAACATTGTCCTGATCATCCATACTCACCGCGAGATGGAAAGCCTTACAGGGTTCACTTTCCTGAGCGGATGGCAGCAGATAACCCTTGACCAGCTCCAAAAAGAAGAAACCGACCTCAGGTAAAACAAATCTCTCTATTTGACATAATTTTTTTCTGGAAATTCTCTGATTGTACAATTGGCGTTGCAAACAATATTAGTACTCGATTTCTCAGCGTGATGTGGGCGTGTTTCAGAGAGTTTTTGGAGCACAGCGTTGCCGACTTGGTGGAAGCGGAGGAAATACCCCTCAAAGAGATCATGGTCAAGGTGCTGACATGGAGCTTCTTGTGCATAAAGTATCCCAAATCACTCGACTCCGCAGCCTACTGCCAGGAGATGGTGCAGAAGATATGTGAGGACAACGAGCTCTGGGGCTGTTTCAAGAGCCGCGCGGTGGAGAGGCTCATCGAATACGCTGATCCGCTTTGGCAAGCATCAGTGGCCTCTGATCGCAGGCTCTTGTCCCTGTCCTCCAGCCTGCAAGACGCCTTCATGCAGCACATCGAAAAAGAGCTCAGGTGTCCTATCGCACGCCTCATGTATCTTCTAGAGAAGTCCTCCGATCTGGGAAGCTACTTCACCATGGACGCAAAGAAAAGGAAGTATGGCGCGCAACTCTTCAGAATGCGGAGCTGGTGAGCATTGAAAGTGTGTCGGACCCAAGGCACCCGGAAGGTTACCATGTCCAGTGCCCCCTGAGCTTCTCCCTGCCGTTCGTTGCAACGTATGCACGCCATGTTGACAGTGGCTTCCAAGACGTGTACTTGACCCAGTTGTCGAAGACAACCGAAGAAAAACCTTCATCTTCCGCCCGGGGCACCATGGAACCCGTGAGGGACCCCTTGGATTCACTCACAGAAGTAGCTCTAGGCAACCGTTCTGCTAGCACAAAAATTGGACATGACATCATCGCCACCATGCGAGGTCAGCTTCCGGAGATTGCAGTGTGCGTCGACACCAACCCCGAGCTCTACGTGCAAGACTTTGCCAAGATTTATGCGCCATACAAGTGCGACAGTCGGCACGAGGTGGAGGCGCAGGCCTTCGAGTGGGTGGTGAGAGGGAGCCTGGGCACCAACCGAACCCCTCCCAGCCTACACATTCTTCTGTGGGAGCATGGAGAGAAGCTGAAAGCGCAGGCTCTTCTGGTAACATCTTGTCTAACAGAGGCTCTTGTTGCAGAGCAGCTGGCACAGCTGAAGTGGAAACCCATAGTCGCCACACGAGTTTGATGAGCATCTGCTAGCGCAATGCTACTCTGCTGTTCTGCCTCAGAGTGAGATGACAAGGGAAGATTTCCTCCAGAGCATGGAGATGGATCAGTGGGTTCAGAATCTGGAGGGTCTGATCAGCTTGGCGTCCCCTCTTGCGGCCTTCGGATGGGCGACTCTGACGAGCTTGGAGGATTTTGATCTGTGCCTCAATAGGGCTCTGGAGCTCATGGGCGTGGATGGGCCACTGACGGTTCAGGTGGCCGCTGCGTTTGCGCTCATGCGTGCAATTCTAGATGCCGTGGCATGCGAGCTTGTGTCAAGCATGCCATATTTCATCTCCCGTGGTCTCGAAACTAGCTAAGCGTATCAGAGAATCCGAATCTCCAACGAGATTTTCAGCCTTGAAGCTGTACCTCCTGAAGGTGCTCCACATGAAGAAGGGGCGTTCCTTGGTTGAGATCAGTAATGTGACCATACGATGTGGTCACACCCCGGAGCTCTATGATTACTCCACAGTGCTGCAATGGGAGACCATGCATGAAGTGAGTAATCCACTTGGGTTTGATCCCTTCTGGTCCTCTTCACCGGCGTTCGAGGAAGCTGGGGAAGCGATCTTCAATCTGGCATCTGGAAATGAGAACAGGGCTGCGGGATTCATTGACCGCTATGGGGCTGACCAGAAGCTCATCACGGCTGCCGTAGCATCAAGGCTGTATCTCCCTTCGGCTTCCCTGGCACAGACGGCAGGAGAGAGGACTACTTCTATTTGGCTACACAAACCAAAAAACTTGCAGAAGTGGGACTCGAGATGGAGAGAAGCGGTGTATTGCTTCTCTCAAAACGATCGATTAGCTACACAATGGAGCAATTTAAGGCTTGGTCCGACCCTGTCAACACAAGACTTATGGTTCAGAACTCTCGCTGCGCACATTCTTCTCGTGGTCACAGGGCTGCCACGAACCTCGCCACTGCAGGTAATGATCTCAGAAATTACTATTGCCCATGCTGATATATGAAGCAATACATAGTAATAAATGTTGGATTCTTGGGCTTGCAGGGGTACATTACGCTTGACAGAGAACATCTTGAAGCAGCGTATGTTTTGGCAGCTCCCAATAGCTCTCTGGCTCATTTTAGAACCATCATAGACAAAGGCATACAGCTGGGAGAATATCAATGCCAGTGTGGAACTCCATACTTCGTTGGAGAGTGCATGCAGCCCATGCAGACCATCAATTGCTCCAATTGTGACAGGCTCATTGGAGGCACAGGACACGTCCCTGTCTCGGGGATTGTGAAACTGGAGCCCCAGCAGATTCAGACTGGTAAACTTTCGTATCTAAGTCCTACTTGCGCCTTCCTTTTCTTCAAAGTATAATCCATGTTAGCAAAACCATCAATGACATTTATGATTCATGGCCAGATCCTCTCATTGAATTTTATACTACGTGAGGTGTGATTTGAGGTACTAACCAAGAATAAGCGTTTTTCATTTTCAGGTTATATCGTTGACAACGTTTCACGGTCAGACACATTCTATTCTGTTCGCAACGTTGATCACAAGTGCTACCGAGCACTTCGTCTAATGCTGCACTTTTGCATGAGCATTGGGGTTTACCGAGCTTTTTCAACGGAATCTTTACGAAAGTTGCTGGGGCTCCAGGCACAGAGTACTCGCCCGCTGGAAGAGCTGCGAACCTTAATTGAGGAAGATTTTGCCAAGCTTGACGTCCTCCTGGCCTGCAACCGGGAGACCACTGTGAAGTACATGCACTTGGTGGTTTCTTTCTTTAGTGGGATGCAGAGCAACGTTGCGTTGAGCTCCCCAGATGCCAGAGCAAGGTGGGAAGCCGAGTTTCAAAGGATCTTCGACAACGGCAGCTTTGACTGTGGCGCTCATAAGGCTACAGCAGATTATTTGGAGAGGCAGAAAGCGAATGACAGGTACTCAGAGCTGGTGGAAGAGAGGGGACCTCGACTATTCCCTCCTGCGCTTGAAGATATTCTCAGAATTACAGTGCCTCCGAGCCTGGGGAGCTTCAGGGCTATGTATAAGCAAGACGCGAAAATGATAGAGGAGAACCCCCTCATTCAGGTGTTCTTTCATCATGAAAAGGACTTGGAGGACTTAACCCACTTCATGAATCTCATATCATTCTGCAACACTGCTCATGAAGACTTCAGCTTCAAGATATCAAGACCTGAGGCGGCGTCAATGAGCATGAGAGAAGCTCTGCAAGAATCAAGGTAACTAAATTCTGTCAGCTTTTTGTCCTCCATCGCATTCTTGCTCATGTTTTGATATTATGTTCTGTTGAGGTACTTGCAAAGCGTTAGTTCTGTCATTGTTGTAATCTTGATCAGATTTCTCAATGCCCACGTGCATGTTTCAGTGGACTAAAACGCCAGTTCCAGCAGTTCGCCGGTTCATGGAATGCAACAAGGGAGAAAGTCAAGGCCTTCGAGTGCAAACAGCTCACGATACCGGTCATGAACAAGGACGCGCGTCTCGCAATGTGCCTGGTGGAGCCCCGAGACCACGGCCTGTTTATTGTAGCTTTGTTGGAGTACCTTCGTGGCATCCAGAACGCGTTTCTACGTGATGCCGCCGAAGCAATGGGGGATGACATGCCTCGGAAAGCTCGAGTTCAAGCCTGCAAGGTCAGGGATCCATACACTTTTAAGAAGTTCATGCTCATTTCTTGATGTGGAAAAGTGGTTAATGTGACACCATTGTATTCTGCGCAGACTGGAGATATTGTACATTACCACAGGCAGTGGCTTGAGAATGTCATGAAGGAGGTCGCCATGGCTTATCCTTGCTCTGGTTATGGCCAACAAGTCCTCTACGACAATGTCATCATTCAGGAACACCTAAACCGGGGCCTTGTAAAAGGAAAACCTCAACTTACAGAAGCGGTAAGCTCTCATCAAGTGGTACTTTTAATAGATGAAAAGCTACTTTTCTCAAAATTCTGATGCTGTGTCAACAACTTTTAGCAGTCTCCCGAATATTTCGAGTTATTGAAATGCTAGTCCTTAATTTTCTGTGAAGCTCTAATCTTGGCTGCTTGAAACCAAGTCTTTGACAGAAAACTAGATGTATTGGATTTTGTGCACTAACTGTCGTATCCAATTGATTTGCAGGACTGGTTGGAATTTCCTTACAAATATGAGTCGTTCCACCGACATGCCACCATTCTTGCGGATGTGGCGAGTGCAATCCCACAGGAATCCTTGAGGCCGGACACATTGCAGGCTGTGCAAAGGGAGATTGAATCAGGTGGTGTAGGGGCTGGCCAGTTCCTTGAAATGATGAACTTGAGTCTCGGGTTCTTGAGGCGAACTGGAGGCCATCAGCAACAACCCCTGGGCGCGTATTGCGAGCTGTGGTTGGGTAAAGATGCAGCAGAACTAATCAGCAAGAGCACTGTTTTTGATAAGATCTGTCTCCAGCACATCGTCAGCTTGTATGAAGGGTTGGAAGATTCCGCCAGTAACATCGGAAGATTTGTCAGCCAAAAGTACAGGTAAGCAATCCTACCAACTTGCTAGCATTCAGTCCATACCATTCGTAAAATCACCTAAAGTTCAACGAGATACCACCTCTTTTCATTAATTTTTCTCATTATAGGATCAATAGAAGAGCATGGTGGTCTCATTCTTCAATTCAGTAAATGGAAGAGCTTGGTGGTGGTCTCCAATCTCAAGTCAGAGCAGTTTTAGCCGATCTTTGTGAGTGGAGAAAGAGTTTGCATGAGATACCATGAATATTAGCCGCTTCTCTCCTTTGAGCTGATTTTAAAATTTGAGAGCTAATAACCGGTAGATTTTAATTATTCAACATGAAGAAAAAGAGGAGATATCTTGTTCGAATTTCAGGTGGCTATACAAATAGTCAAATGTTGCTAAATTATCATCTTTTGGCTCCTATAAATTTGCAGACTAACACAGGAGATTAAACCTTCAAACTGCAGGACGCCCTTGACCTCGCCTCTAGTTCATGACATTCTAGCTTCTGTGAAGGCCGAGAATGCATGGAAGGAAGACGCCCAAGTGGGGAAAATTCCAGCGTCAGCATTCCTGCAAGTCTTGAGACGGTTTATGTTCCGGTACCTGAGTGTAGATAATCTCTCCAGAGATGTTCAGCTCTCAATATACTTGACCGACTCCACGATTGCAAAGTGGCCGGGTGATGTGGTGTCCGAAGACGTCGTGGAAGACTGCTTCCCATTAACTTTGACCCTCCAACATTCGTTCGCAACATACATGCTTCTTGCTGAGGTAAACACCATTCTTGCAAACTAAAAAATCAGTCCATCGTGTTGTCTTGCAGACTTATTAACTCGTTGCAATTTGGGTCCACAGATTTGCAAAGGTGGTGATTGGCTGAAGGTAGGCGTGAGCGATGGCTGGATAAGGCCTGAAAATTAACAATGATTCCCCATCCATTGGGTGGCCTGGAAATTGTACAAAGCAGACGAGTCCCGGGCCAGTGCATAGTTTGTATATAAACAAGGTAGATTGTGAACTGATCATTTAGTCAACATTTTCATGGAACTTGTCAACATGGAATTCAAATTGAATGCAAGATCTTCGGCCGTCGCTCATTTGGTTGCTCCTGGAAATGGTTCTTCCACCATTGTACGGCCTCAGTTTGCCAACATGTGAAGTGCTGCAAATGTGCATTGAATAATAAAACGGAAGACAAATTTTATGACGTTTTTCATTGGTGCATCATTCCATTGCACGGTCACCAATACACAGATTGCCTAAATGCTCCATATGTACATGCAAATACCACCTTGATAAAACATCACTTGCCTCCATGGCTGATCTCGATCACAGATTACTGAGATCAAGCTCATCTCAATAGGATATGTGTGCCTGACATGGTTCCTTTGCAAAAATGAAGCCCTAGAATTGGATGTAAACTGAACCATGAGCGTTTCTAAAAAGATAGCAGTTGAATGAATACCATTAAGTACATTTAATGGTGCCAATTTAAGTACAAAAGGGGCGGTTCCAAAAGAAGCAAAGATCTTTTTGAAGATAACACCTCCATTTACATGGCACCTTTTGCAAAATCTTTCAAATGAGGTGATTGCCACATTCAGTAATGAAGTTCACAATGGTTCAAGTTCAATTATGTCAATGGTGCCATTTTCAATGTGCACAAGCTTTTTTCTCACTATAGTAAAGGCCCCTTTTCTGTGTTTGATTCTATCATTTCTGGCACTTCATTAGGTCCATTTCGGAGAGCTCTACATTCCATTCAAGGCTACCCCTATGAGACTGGGTTTAAAAAATAATATCTCCATATCAACTTTGCATAAAATTTTGATTCCACTTTGAGTATTTCCCTCAACATCTTGCTAAGCTCCCCAAAAAAATTGAACTCCAGATCACTGCAGAATATATGTGAATCACCTTAAAGGGACCATTTCAGGCACACATACCCTAGCACATCCATGCTTTCATATCTTGTGCTCAAAAGAACACTCCAAAGCTGGCTTCTAGCTAACAACAATGTAAATGACTTGACAGTAAAATCAACAAAAATATACTTCGTTGTTGTACCAGGAAAAATACGATGCGACCAGGGAGGTAACCGCTGATGCTGTTCACCTACAAGTGCAACGAGGAAAATTGAATGAAGGGCTTCATTTCAAAACATCTTCTGCACTCTCTAGAGTGCAATGAAAGCGGAAGATAGATAACGCATCTCCCATAGATGGTCAATCCAAGAAACCAAGTGGGAGCAGCACAAGGAAGTGGAAGCTCATGTAAGTTGCGCATGTGTGTATTCTCAGATTATAGTCTCAAAGTGTATTATTTCAGTTGACAAGAAATCGTGAGGGATTGGATTCTTAACATTGAAGTTCAGATATTGACACACCTTGCATGCACACCCGGCAAAACTTGGATCATGATTTGGAGTTGTAGAGCTCCTTGAGTACCTACGGTGGCAAGCATAAGTTTCCAGACAGTGAGGCAGTTGTCCAATTTGTGTAGACTGTAGCCTAGTGAGTAGGTTGATGAGAGATTTTTTCGGCCTGCTTTAAATAAGTTACCACATGGCACCTAATTAAGAGTGATTCCCTCGAATTTTGCCACTTGTAGGGATTACACATGCAAAAATCTTGAAGAGGTGTGTACAACTTATTATGCACACAAGTTGTGCACACCACAATCTTCTCAATGTAAGTGCATTTTTTAGGCTTTTTGTTTTGTAAAAATTTTGTGAGTTTGGAGAGGCCTTTGGTGATTTGTTATGGCTCCTAGAAGCTCTGAAAACCAGCGTAGTGCAATTTTAGAAATGTCTGAGTGCGGCAACTTATATGGTCAGATTTCATTAGTTTTGGGCATTCCTCGAAGCACTTATTCTGATAAAGTGCGCAGGTTTCGTAAGAGAGGGAGTCTAAAAGACAAAACTTCACCTGGTAGACCTAGAATTCTTGATGAACGTGGTGACCGTGACATTGTGAGGAGGTTAAATGTTCCACATATTAGTACAGCGGCATCTGTAGGAAGAGTATTACGATCTGAGGGGATGCAATTGAGTGATGATACGGTTAAAAGGAGTCTTCAGAGGCAAGGGTTGAGAGCATGTGTGAAGACCAAGAAGCCACTTTTGACAAAGAAACATCGAGCACGTCGTTTGCAGTGGGCAAAGAAGTGCAAGCATGCAACTTGGGAGTTTTGGAGTCATGTCATTTTTTCTGATGAGTCCAAAGTCAACCTTTTTGGCTCAGATGGGCGTCAGTTCTGTTGGAGAAAGAGTGGTGAACGTCTTTTAGATCAGCATGTGCAATTTACAGCCAAACATGGGGGAGGAAGCATCATGGTTTAGGGTTGTATGAGTTGGGAAGGAGTTGGCAAGCTTCATTTAATTGAAGGGAAGATGGGTAAACATGTGTATCACAACATTTTAGAGACGGAACTTATGGGCACTATACAAATGCAAGGTTTAGAAGAGGATCAAGTTATTTTCCAGCATGACAATGATCCAAAGCATATAGCACATTATGTTGAATCATTGAGTTGTTAAAGTATTTTGAAACTTTTAAGTCTTCTATAACTGATATATAATGACTTCAATTTGTGCATAAAAAATTGTACAAGCATGTTGCACATTTGAATTATTGTGTGTTTTTCTAGTTCATATTTTCATTGAAAACTTTGAGCTTTATGCTTGTTGCAACTATACGCTCTTGTGGTTGTCTTTTTGCTATTTTATGAGAGTTAATGTAGATTTGATAGCTGATTTTTTAAAAAAGCTTCTCTTGTACAACTATTTTTGCTTACCACTGTAGGAATAAGTTGCCAATTACATCACGTACAGTGGGGTACAAGATGGTTACAAACTGCCTATTTGAGGCTTTCAAAGATATGTACATAACATACAATAAAATTGGCATTTTTCATCTTGCAAAATTAACACTCAATTCTTAGCCAATCCCAACCAAGCATACCAAATTTTAGTTTCAAAAAACTAAAACTCTATTTTTGGTGGATTTTTAAAGCCAATTTTCATGATTTTATATTATATTTTATTGAAAATAATTAGTGGTGAATTTTTAAAATTCAATTGCAAAGATATGTAGGAAACATCCATACACACATCTTTTGCATTAAAAAACACTCTATTAAGTAACAAAATTTCCCTCTATAAAGAATTCAATGGAAAGGTGTCAAATGGCCAAACTTTGTAAAATAGAAATCTCTTTATTGTAATTAGATTTTTCTATTTCCTCCTCGCATGGAAACTAATATCATACATTTGAGCATGATGGTACAATTACTTTGCCAAAATCTAATTACAATAGAGAGATATCTATTTTACAAAGTTTGGCCATTTGACATCTTTCCATTGAATTCTTCATAGAGGAAAATTTTGTTAATAGACTGTTTTTTAATGCAAAAGAGGTGCATATGGATGTTCCCTACATATCTTTTACAATCGAATTTTAAAAATTCATCACCAATTACCTTCAATAAAATATAATATAAAATCATGAAAATTGTCTTTAAAAATCCACCAAAAATAGAATTTTACTTTTTTGAAACTAAAATTTGGTATGCTTGAGTGGGATTGGCTAAGAATTGAGTGTTAATTTTGCAAGATGAAAAATGCCAATTTTATTGTATGTTATGTACAAATCTTTGAATGCCTCAAATAGGCAGTTTGTAACCATCTTGTACCCCACTATGCAATCGAACACCATGAATACCCACAAACACATTGTCACATATAATGTGATATTTCACACACAAACAGAAAACATTGATTAAAATTTTTCTTCAAAATACTCTTCTTTGATATGTGACGATTAAGGTCTCAATTTCCTCAATTTCACAATATCACAATAGATCTAGTGAACAGCTTGAGAAGAATATCATCAACCATAAAAGAAGTGCAACTCCAAGAGCAGAATTGATTAAATACAAAAATTATTCAAACTCACTTAACAGGAAAGATCCGAGGCAATTGTGTACAGCAACCTGATTAGCTTTTATTTAACATTAAGCTAACCCTGCAAATCTATTAACGTGATGTTCCTCAGATGAAAACTGCTTCTAGTATCTTCACATTCACGACTCATTTGGACCCCTGAAACTCGAAAACTGAGCAACTTACACTCCCTTCTGGGGTCAACATACATAAAGCATGAGCGATTCTATCATCCTCTTCCTCCTGTCAAAAGTGCTGTGAACTCTAAACAAGCAAATTTAGTTTTGTTCAAGCCGCGTTGCATCTCATACCCGGACAACAGCCAATTCCGAACGTACTTCAAACGACTTCCCACATCATAACTCACCAAAAGACTCGCAGATATCCCAGTCAATAAACTTCAACTCACCACACCACAATAGGCTTGAAACTATTGGCTGGATATTTCAAGCCAGTCTGAACCAACAACAACAGCCATGTGAGCTATTGTCTTTCCATCTCAATCTGAGATATGATCTGTCGTTGCCCTGTTTACGCCCAAGCAACCACACCAGGAGCCCACCCATTCCACCAAGTTAAGGAGTGTTGCAGATCTCCACGGATTGTGAGTGGATTCAGATTTTTGGACGTTTGTCACAGCTGATGCCTCGTCTTCACATTCCTGTGCATCAACATCATTGTCTGACTCATTGTGATCTGCAGCATCCTCCTCCAATTCCATGTCAACGGTAGATCCACTAGGCAACATCACTATATTCGGGTCCACCAACGGACAACCATATAACCCAAGCTTAGTCAATCTCGTGGAGCTTCGAAGATCAGGCAATGCCAACAAGCTGGAGCAGTTGCTCACATACAGAGATTCAAGGGTAGGCAAGCTCTTGATGTTGTCCATTCTGGTCAGGAGCTCACATCTAGAAACATCCAACACCTCCAACCTCGTCAGGCCACTCAGATCTGGGAGGCTTGAGATACGCGTCTCCTCAAGAAACAGGCTCTGGAGCTGTTTGCAACACATCACGCCAGATACATCCTCCACACACTTTCCCCGAAGGTCCAAGAACAGTATCGCAGATTCGTAATGGAACTGTGGTATTGCATTTAGGCTCCGGCATTTCGACGCACTGAAATGTTGTAAGCTTTGTGGAAAAGTTGTGGGCGTCAACCCCGTATTGTCCCCTATGCTCTCCAGAGCTTGACAATCAATAAGCCATAACACAGAGAGCTTGCAGAGACCGCTGCAATCCTGCACAAACCTTATCTTGGTGCCTGAAAGATCGATGTTCACCAAATTCTCCATGGCGGAAATCCATGAACAATCTCCAATGCTGGTGCCATGCAAGTCCAGCCAACTCAACCTCGTGCAAGCCTCAATCCCAGGCAGCTCCTCCAGTTCCCTTCCATCCTCCAATGAAAGCCATTGAAGAGCAGTCAAATTGGCAAATTTTTGTATCGCCTTCAGTTTTCCAGCTCCTACCAAATCAAACCATTCTAAGGAAGGGAAACTCGCCAGTGAAGGAAATTCCACAAGAGAAGAGCAAGATGTCAGTACAATAGTCTCTAACAGGACTAGATCTTCAAGGCCTTCGAACCTCTCAACGTGTTGGCAATTCTCAAGTCTTAACACCTTCAACCGCACCGTTTGATTCAGGTTGAGCAGATTGAGTGGGAGATATGACAAATGAAGAACCTCCAAGTTGGAGGACCTCGAGAAATCAAGACATCCATGAAGAGTCGCAAGTGACAGTGCTTCATCATTTTGTATCCTTAATTCTTCTAGGGACTTCAAACTTGTCAAATCAGGATATTCCCCTTCAAAGCCACGCCAAATCAAGGATTTTAGGTTTACAGCTCCTTCTAGATTGACACTTTTCAATTGAGGACAACCGCCAATTACATCAAACATCATGAGATTCTTCATTCCAGGAACATCTACACTAACCAACTTTGCACAATCTTGGATGCTCAGCAATTCTGCTTCCGAACATACTATGCATGATAATATGTCCTTTGTAACGTGAGAAATTAGATTATCATGAATGCGAACCCTTCTTTCTTGGATAGTGTGTTGACGCCTACTTCCACGAGAGAAACAACACAATGTTGCAATCCTTCCTTTGCCACCTCCATTCTTGCAAACTCACAATAAAGATCATGAACATATATTTTATTTTCATCAACATTGTAGAAATCAACAAGTGATTTTGCTTGAAGGACTTTCACCTATGCAACACATGACCATTGGTTAAAGATCAAAACATAACAAGTTTTTTTCCACAAGTATGATGCGATCCAAGAGTCCAAGAACCCAAAAATAAAACAATTGTTACATGCAATGAAAACATTTATTGTCTTTATGAAAATAGCTACTTGTGTTCACATCTCATTCACAATTGCAATCACAAAAATGATTACATGAATGTAAAACTCACCACTTAAGGACTGAATTGCTTATCAGTTTCACCATACAAACATCGCATTTGCCACTCCAAACCCACCATGCCTAGATTTATATTTGTATTGCTACTAGACAATGCAATGTCTAAGAAAATCCTTTGATACTCCAAATTTATAGAGTCAAAGCTTGATCTCAAGATTGAAAATATGGGATGCATATTTTCATTCTCATAAGACTTGAAGTCAATCCTAATGCTTTCCCACTCCTCCACATTAGGTCCAACTCGACTACCCAACACTTTCAATGCCAATGGATGATACTCTTGTGAAGCCATGCCTTCCACTTTGAAGTTGCATCTTTCTACAAAATTCTCCATTGCTTTCATTTGCTTTTCAGTGAGATGAGATGTATCACACCTTGTATGATGGCTAAACAATGCCTTGGCATCCTTCTTTGTTAAAGGTGGAACCCCGAGTATAAATCTCTTCTTAATCTTGAGGCTATTAAGGACAATAGAACTTCGAGAAGTAACCAATATCAAACTACCTTCTTTGAAAGGAAGGTTCAATAGAGTTCTGTCAAGGACAAGAACTCGATGAAATCAAATGGACAAGTGAGACTTCTCTTATAAAATAGAAATAAGAAAATATGTATTCAATAGAAACTGGAATAACTATTGTCAAAAGACAAGACAACTAGAGACTCTTGAAATTAGATTAGAAGCAAGAAAGGAGTTGACAAGAATGAAGAAGGCTTCACTCTTATCTCTATATATACTATCTAACTAGAAGCTACGTGGCGATGTTCTATAGGACCTCCAATATGTGTTGACTTTGAAGGCCACTTGCCTTAGCTTGCAAGGCAAGTTTTTTACATGTGTGCCACGTAGTTAGCTTGAAGAACAAGCTATTAACATGTGTGGCACATGGTTAACTTGTTGACTAAGTTTCTAACCAAGAAATCAACTATGGACACCTATACGGTCAAAGCAGCGTCTATGAAGCTTCCAAGAAGTTTTTCTAGAAGATATTATAGAATTAACCTACTTTTACCTACTTTTACCTAGTTCTACTTAATTATATAGGTAACTATGTGTATGTCCGTGACATTACCCCTCCTTTTAGGCACGAGTTCCACGAGGAGCGGTGGTTAGATGTTGAGGAAGTCTAAGATGTGCCGGATTGTATTTGCCACATACTCTAATCTTTGTTCTCTTCGAAGGTAATTAATGGGTCCTCTCAGCCATCGATAATGTCCCATTCCGAGGCGAGAAGACCACCCTGTTATTTGATCATTGTTGTAACCTTCATAACTTCCTTCGAATAACACGTTTGGAACACGATCAGGAGTTGTTCCTACATCCAATAAAATCACCAAACATCGGAAGTCTCTTCCAAGGTCGTGATACCAAACACGTTGTATCTCGCTATCTATTCGAAGAAGAACATGTTGTTCTTGAAAATCTTCATCTCGGTTGCGTCGTCTTGAAGGTTGTGACAATCGCAACGTCTCATCCGGCAAGTCAGCAAATGAAGGCTCTTGAGTCTAATCCGCTGGTTGTTGATTCTCCATTTCCTAAGCGCCACAAATACAAAGAAGTTACAAACAAGGTTAGAAAGTTGAATGTTATCTTGCCTAGATCTTGTTTCTTTTATAGGAGAGGTCTTCATCTTGGTTTTGATAGATGTCGTTGATGAAAGGTCTCCACCTTCCTTGCTGCATTTACAAGATTCTGTACTGGTTCCCATGTGCGCTCACTAATATTGTATCCGCGCCAATGAATAAGATATTCCAACCTGTTTTGGCGTCGCCTCGAATCTAAAACTTCTTCCATCTCAAATTCTTCATTGTTATCCACTTCTATAGGAGGCGGTGGCATTTGTTTTCTTCCTTGTATATTTGTTATCTTATATGGCTCAAGTAGAGACACATGGAATACAAGATGAATCTTCATAGACTCCGGTAGCTTTAATTGATAAGCGACTGGATTGACTTATTCACAAATTGAGAATGGTCCAAGCCTACGATAGTCCAACTTATCACAAGGACGAACAGTCTTGATATTTTGACAAAGTAGCCATACCTTATCACCAACATGGAATTGAGGTTGTTGCTTGTGATAGACATCTGTATTGGTCTTTTGTCATTCCTGAGCTTCTTTTAATCGCACCTTCATTGTTGCATGTAGCTCTGCCAACTGATTTGCCAAATCTTTTGCCGCAAGATTATCAGCTTTTGAAAAGTCAAAAATATCAAGTCGTGGGTGATAACCATAATTAGCAAAGAAAGATAATTGTTGAGTAGAAGAATATATCGAATTATTATAAGCAAACTTTGCCAATGGCAAAAGAGTTGTCCAATCGTCTTGATGGTAATTGATGGTACACCTCAAATATTGCTCCAAGACTTGGTTCACTCGTTCCATTTGACCATTTGTTTGAGGATGGAAGGCTGAAGATAGTTTTATATCCACCTTCAATATCTTGAACAGGATTCTCCAAAATTTGGATACAAATTGAGTTCTTCTATCTGATATAATATCCCTTGGCAATCCATGATGGCGATAGATGTTGTCAAGAAAGAGCTTAGCTGTTTCTTCACCTGTGATAGATTTTGTACATAGTATAAAGTGTGCTATCTTGGTAAACCGATCTACAATCATGAATATGGAATCATCTGAACTTGAAATTGGTAGATCTGTGATAAAATCCATAGAGATAAAAGACCATGGTTGTTTTGGTATAGGTAGTGGTTGGAGAAGTCCGTAAGGTCGATGATGAGGGGTTTTTGATCTTGAACAGACATCACATGATTGTACAAACTCCTTAACTGCCTTCCACATTTGTGGCCACCAAAAATCTCTTGATATTGGTTCCAGAGTCTGTCAGATCCAAATGTCGCACAAGTGAAAATTATGATTTAGCTTCAAGAGTTGACGTAGTCGTGTCACTTTCCTGGATATACGTTTTATCCTCAAAGCAGTAGATTGGTTATTGAATTCGAACTCTAAGTACTCAAGAGACTTAGATGAATCGTTCTTAATATCATGAACAAGAGGGTTTGAGGACATACTTGACTAGATTTTCTTGAAAAAATTCGAATCAACGATCAATGTTGATTTCATTGCTCAAAGATAAAATTGTTCTGGCTTCAAGAAGGTCATTCTTTGTTGATCAAAAGTTGCATCTCTTTCTTTTGGAGCAAGATAAGAATATCTAGAAAGGGCATCAAACAAACCTTGTTGTTTTCCTGGCCTATACGTGATAATGAATTTGAATCTTGACAAAGACATACTCCAACGAGCTTGACAACGATTTAAAATACGTGCTGGCATGAAATACTTGAGATTTTTGTGATCCGTATATATGGTGACTGGATGGGAGGCGACTTCTAGATAATGACGCCATTCTTGAAAAGAGTCCACGATTGCAAGAAGTTCTTTGTCGTGGATCTCATAATTAATCTCGGCTGCTGAAAAATTTCTTGAATGAAAAGCTATTGGATGAAGTTTGTCATCTATTCCCATATGTGACAATACGGCAGCCAATGCAAAATCTGATGCATCTGTTTCCATAAAAAATGCTTTAAAAAAGTCAAAGCGATACAAGATTGGTGCAGAAGTAAAAGCTGTCTTCAAAGCTTCAAATGATGCTTCTGCTTCTTTGCTCCACTCAAGTTTTTTTTTACAAGTTAAGCATATCAATGGAGCTGCAATTTGAGAAAAGTTCTTAATGAAGATCCGATAATAATTGGCAAATCCCAAAAAACACTGTACATCTCTTACTGTCCTTGGAATTTTCCAGTCCATAATTGTCTGAACTTTCTTAAGATCCATCATTAAGCCATTATTAGAAATGATGTATCCTAGGAAGTCAACTTGAGTAGTATGAAATACACACTTTTCCATCTTGGCATATAATCCTGTATCTCTAAGTTTTTGTAACACATGACAAATATGAAATTCATATTGTTCTGCGTTCTTAGAGTAAATTAGAATATCGTCTAAATAGCAAACAATAAAATCATCAAGAAATTCACAAAAATATCATTCATAGATGTTGAAAAGTACCGCGATTTTTGTGTCCAAGTTTTGCACGACATTATATTCAAAATGTCCATACGTAGTTCGAAATACAGTCTTCCATTCGTCACCTTCTTTGATGCGGACCAAATTATATGCTCCTCGTAGATTTATTTTTGTATAGATCTTTGCTTGGCTGAGTTGATCGAGAAGTCCTGAAATCAGAGGTAAAGGATACCTGTTCTTGATGGTAATCTTATTAAGCCCTCGATAATCTACGTACATATGTAAGGATCCGTCTTTTTTCTTTACAAATAAGATAGGAGCTCCTGCTAGAGATTTCAAATGGCGTATGAAGTTCTTAGCCAAGTTCTCGTCAATATATTCCTTCAATGCAGTCAGCTCGTTCTGCGATAAACTATAGATTGGTCCAAATGGTGGTTGAGCTCCTGCTTGAAGGTTGATTGAGCAATCATAAGGTCGATGCTGTGGAAGAATATCTGCATTTTTCTTTTCAAAAACATCTTGAAAATCTTGATACTGGTTAGGAATATTACTTGTAGTCTTCTCAGTATCCGAAATAGGTGTGGCATATATAACAAAAGATGGTCCTTCTTTTGCCGCATGTATAAAAGCTTTCGCACCTATTAGTAAGGATTTAGATATACTAGACTTATGTATTTCTACTTGACTACTGGATTCTTGGGTTGAACTACAAGAAAAGTTGAGGTTACGAGAAATCCAATCTATTTGAGGATTATATTTTTCTAACCACGATAATCCTAAAATAATCGGATTTGAAGGGAATCTAATCACATTAAATATTACTACACTAGTATGTCCTTTAATTGCTACATCTAAAGGAACAGTCTCATAGGTGACATCTCCAGAAGATAACAAACGACCATCTATGACTTCTACGTACACAGATTTAGCTTTCTTGATTAAAACTATTTCTTGTTTTTTGACAAAGTCTTCGTCTATGAAACAGGCTGAGGCTCTTGAATCTAATAAAGCAAAGACTTTGTGATTTTTAGGTCCTAATGATACTTCTATCAGAAAAATAAGATGGTGTCCTGAGAGAGTATTTGGGACCTCAAGCTCAGACATGATTCCACAAAATGTCCCCACAAATTGGAGTAAATTGCTTTCCGACATAAAGTCTTCAAATGCATTTCATTTAGTGATTACATGGCTTGTTGTAAATCAAAAAGAAAGAAAAGCAAAACATAAAAGGCTCCATTAAAATAAAAAGATTAAGATTAGAAGAAAAGTAGATAGAAAATTAGTAGTAAGAAGATACAATAGAAATTTACCTTGAAAAGTGAAATTTCTTCAAGTTAGTAAAAAGGAAAAGGTTGAGGAAGTGGAAAAGACATGGGCTAAGAGGTCTTTTTGACCAAGAGGATAAAGAAGACCAGGAGGGAGATGACAAGGAGGGGTCGTGAAGAAGAAGGTGGAGAGTTTTTTTGGAGAGATAGGATTTCTTTTTGATAGGCAGTATACGTTTTTGTGTGTAGAAGAAGCTTAGAGAGGATTTTAGGTGCGAGTTTTTGTAGGTTTGTAGTCGACAAGATAAGAAACTCATAGAGATAATTCTCATGTCTTTTGATTAAGTATCAAGGGAGATATGAGTCGTGAAAGATGTAGATGTTTAAGACTAGGGCAGAGAGGGTTACTAAATTTCGGGCCTTGGTTCTTGGAAACCACTTAGATTTTAGTGGCGAAATTTGTTGGGTTTTTGTTCCTTATAGAGTTAACTACTTTGTGTCAAAATCTCAAGCCAATATGACCTCTAAGCAAAGAGTTATGAGTGAAATTGTAACTAGTTTGAATGAAAAGAGAAATAGAGTGAAGGCAAGGTTGAGGGTTTGTATGGGCAGTGCATGTGTATGGGTTTTTTTGGGTATAAAGAGATTTAGGAGACAAATTTGAGTGTGAAATTTGATAGACATGATCTATGTAAGTTAAGGAAGAGATGAGTGTAAGTTTGATACTCATTAGTCTTATAAATAAAATGTTATGCTCTTTCAAAGTGACAGGGGTGTATCTCCAAATCAGTGAAGTTTGAGGGAGCATATCTTTGTGATCAGAGTAGTATTTTGAGTAAAATTTGTTGGGGTTTGTAGATATATGAGTCTATTAAGTTGTATAAAAAACTGATTGCTATTGGAGTTATATTCGAGGAGTTATGAGGAAAATTGTAGTCGGATCCAGAGTTGTTAGAAGGCAAAATTAAAGAAGAAGGATGGAATCTATAACTCAAGTTTGGAGAAGGCTCTTGGAGCAATATTTGGAGGGTGTTTATTACATGAAATAAGCTATAAGTCTATTAAATTTCAGCACTTAGGTCTTTTTTAATGAAGAGCAATGAAGGTGTGAAGCAAAGGGGGTCTAGAATCAAAGGCAGCATGGAGGAATTACTTTGACAACATGGTTCTCTCTAACCACATGAGCTATAATCAAAAGATTTATGGGGTTTGCTTCTTTACTCTCTTAAGTACCTTGTGTCCAAATTTTGCTTCAATTGATATGATATCCTAGGATTTATGAGCAAAATTGAGGGCAGGTTTCTAAAGGCAGAATATGTTAGGGTTAATAAAGTATGTTTTTATATAAATTCTTCAATTTTATGAACTTTATGAATCTCATCTTGCACTTGAGAAACTAGAGGCAAAAAAGACCTAGTGTTTCTTAGAGCTAAGACTCTCACCACGACAGCGTTGCTTCTTTGGACAATATTGAGCAGTGTGTTTAGATTCTTCACAATATAAGCACAAACCCTCTTGGCAACGTCGAGTCTTTTCCTGCTCACTGAGAGATTTAAAGCGTACCGCATCAATTTGCATTGGTTCTGGTTTAGCCAAGTAAGTTTCTGAAAACTTAGGAGTTGCTGTCATCAATTGACTTGTTCCTCTCCAACTGAATTTATGTTCCTGGCGCCTTTCAAATAATCGATTGTCACATGCAATCGCTTTGAGCAACAAATTGCTCCAAAGATTCAGCTTTTGGCATTGTTAGTAACAAATCTTTGACGTTATCCTTCAATCCATAACAAAATTGGTTGATAAGGGCTTTGTCATTCCACTCTACATCGCAAGCAAGATTTTGAAATTCAGCAGCATATGTTGTAGCTGACCGTGATCCTTGTCGTAAAGATAAAAGCTTGGTCTCTACTACCCTCTCTCGGTCGCTTTCTCCAAATATAGCCGTAAACACTTCAAGGAATGAATTCAAATTGTAAAGAAGTCTTGAATCTTTTTCCATCAAAGGTGCAAACCAAGAAAGAGCACTTCCAGATAGAAGTGCACCTATGAATCCAACTTGGGCAAATCCATTAGGATATTGGAAAGGGTGTAACATTAAATAAAGCTAGACTTGTTGCAAAAATCCTCAAAATTTTGATCTTGTTCCATCAAATTTCTTGGGCATACTAATCTTTGCCTCTTTAACGCTTAAAGAAGCAAGATTTCTTGGATTCGGTTGGGAGGCTGATCTACTTGCTTCTCTCAGTTGTACAACTTCTTGGCGTAAGCTCTGGACTTCCTCTGTAAGTGTTGGAATAGCGCTTCCATGATTACCATTAGTGATTCGTGAAATTTCCACTCTAAGAGTGTTGACAAGCTTCTGAAGATCTGCAATAGTTGCAAATCTATTCTCACTTCCGGTAAGTGTAGCATCCATGATTTTTCCTTCCATTTTAGACAACTTTGCAAATCTATAATTTGGATTAGAGGAGGGTAATCCGCAACCTCTAATATCAAACAAAAATCTTCCACAAAGAGGGGTGATCCACTCTCTTTTAGGAAAAAATCAAGGTTAGAAAGCAAATAGAGTCAATTCAAAGGTGGGTAGTCCGCAACCTTCAAATACAAAGAATAGAAGTGGGGTAATCCACTCACTTCTAACACAAAACAAGAACAATAAATCTTCACTCTTGTCAAACTGTCAAGGACAAGAACTTGATGAAATCAAATGGACAAGTGAGACTTCTCTTATAAAATAGAAATAAGAAAATATGTATTCAATAGAAACTGGAATGGCTATTGTCAAAAGATAAGACAACTAGAGACTCTTGAAACAAGATTAGAAGCAAGAAAGGAGTTGATAAGAGTGAAGAAGGCTTCACTCTTGTTTCTATATATACTATCTAACTAAAAGCTACGTGGCAATGTTCTATAGAACCTCTAATATGTGTTGACTTTGAAGGCCACTTGCCTTAGCTTGCAAAGCAAGTTTTTTACATGTGCGCCACGTAATTATCTTGAAGGACAAGCTATTAATATGTGTGGTACATGGTTAACTTGTTGACCAAGTTTCTAACCAAGAAATCAACTATGGACACCTATAGGATCATAGCAGCATCTATGAAGCTTCCAAGAAGTTTTTCTAGAAGATATTATAAAATTAACCTACTTTTATCTACTTCTACTCAATTATAGGTAACTATGTGTATGTCCGTGGCAATAGGTGGAGCTAGAGAGGTGATTTCAAGATCTATATTTGAAGTAGAAGAATTATTATATTTAGAATTTTAAAAAAGAAGATATTAGAAGTCAAAGATAGCAAATTGAATTCCAAGACAATGAATAGATTGTTTTGTTGATAGTGATGGTTTTTGTCATATCTTGAGCTTCGAGACGAATTTTTGTCTAAAATTTCGAAGAAGGTGTATCATTACATTAAAAGCCATAAATCAAAGTTTCATAGCATTTGGACTTTTAATTTATGAAATATGAAGAATTTAATACACGGATGTTTGTAAACAAGGGTTTGAAGCTACTATTAGGATTTTGGTGATATCTAAAGATTGGTAACAAATCAATGGTTGAAATTTGTTATAATAGTTTTTAAAAATATAATAAAACTTTTTGTAAATTTTGAGTGGATTTGAATAATTGGATTAAAAATTATTGATTATTGAAGTTTAGAAAAAATTTCCTTCCTACGAATGAATGAGGGTTTTAGAGCATTTGTTATATTTTGAATGTTTTATGAAAATAAGTCTTATGTATTAGATGCAACAACCCTATGAAGAATACTTTTATATAAATTTTGAGAGTTTTTTTATTCCTAGATCTTGATTGAGTAATAGTGACAAATAGAAGTTGAGTGCTTTCTTGAGGCAAATTCTCTCTATCATGATGCCATGACATTTTTTGATATGCTTGTATTTATAGTAGAATCTATGAGATGCAATTGAGAAGATTCTTTAAAAAAAATATATCTATTTGTAGCATGAGATAGCTATGATATTTGATGTCAAAGGAAGCTATACAATTATTTGATTGAAGGATGTATTGCCTAGTAGTATTTTGTTGCTTGAAAATAAAGACAAACGGGAATATCAAGAATATTCCAAAAATTGTGTTCTTTGTTATCTTCCTATCAAAGGGACCATTTAAGTAGAGTTGGTGATTGTATCACAAGGCCTTTCTTATTTTGTTTGTAGTAAAAAGAAAAAGAGCAGCTACCATATTATTATGTAATCAATATCAATGTGGTTGGCACATGGCATATTTGACACTATTGTATTATATATTGTCTTATTTGAGAATGTACTAAGCACTTGGCTATAGAAAGTACACTTATATATTATAACTAACAAAGAATCTAACAATACTACTATAATTCTAAATAAATTTTAATTGGATTTTAATCAAATCTTAAATAAATTTTAATAAAATATAAATCAAACTTTAATCAAATTTTAATTAAATTCTAATCAACTTTTAATCAAATCCTAATCAAATTTTAATAAAATTTTAATTATATCTTAATCAAATCTTAATCAAATTCTAATTGAATCTTAATTAAATCCTAATCAAATCCTAATCAAATCCTAATATAACTAAAAGCCAAATCTTAAGTCAAATTCTAATTGAATCTTAATTCAAATCTTAAATCAAATTCTAAATCAAGTCCTAAATCAAATCATTAGTCAAATTCTACTCAAATTCTAATAAAATCCTAATATCCTAATGAATCTTAATCAAGTCTTAATCAAATTTATTAATAGATTTAAAATTTCAATAATTATCAAATTACCTATTGATCTTGATTTAAAATTTGCACACTTCTTAGCATACTAGTTAAAAACAAGCATACAAAATTTGAAGAAAATCAAACTTATTAATTGGAAAAAAAAGCTCATTATTCTCTTAGCTATTGGTTGTCATCCTTCTCCAACTTTGATGTTACTCTTCTTATATCAATATCTCATTTTTGTACCATTCATATATTCTAAAATTTTATAAAAATGCTTAAAACTAAATTAACTACTAGTTCAAAAAAGAATCATTTCAATCTAATTGGAAAATTGCTTAAAATTACAAAAATCCTCACTAACCCTCAAAATACAATTATTGAGACTGTATGTAATTTAAACTTTAATAACCTTTGATCTAACTATTGGATTAAGTTTAAATTTATAACAAACATTCAATACAACTATACTTACAAATCTTCGAATTTTCAATTGTAGATCTAATATAGATCTTTTAATATACTCAAAAATATAAATCTATTTTATTTCTCAATATTTAGAGTCATCTCAATAAAATCGTGACTTTGCACAACTCTCACAAAATCATTACAAATTTAAAAACCTTAAAATCAATGCTTAAAAAAATCTTATTGAATTTGCTTTCAGATCCTATTTTTTGAACAATAAATAAAGATCCATTCTTTTATAGGCACAAGGTTTTATATCTTGGAATTTGGTTTCTACCTTGGTTTATAATTGGCCCTCCTTAGATATCAATCTAGGATTTTATTAGATAATTTTTGCTAAAAATTTCTCTTTATTTTATTCTTAAAATATCTATAGTAGTATTTTTACTAATCTATCTTATTTTATCTTATTTATGGCTCTACAAAGTAAATAGAAACTTTTTTTATAAAAATATAGCATTAATATTAAATATTTTTATTACCTCTCTATTTTTTTACCTATATTTTTTATAGTAATTTTGTAACTTGGTCTTCAATTAAGCTTTTTTATAATATATGTCTTCTTTTACTCTTTCATCTTAACTTATGTTACAATATGATAATGCCACTCCTAACTTCATTATCCAGTAGAAATTTGATTTGTTCTTATTGTCAATGGTCTTCTAGCAATGTTGCTTTTAGCAACAAACGCGGATGATATATTGAGGTTGTTGTATTTTGTAATGGCTATGTTGCCATTTTATGCCAATTGAGTACCAATTTATAAGTGGAGCTAGATCTTAGAGAAAGGGTAGGCATGAGATTCAACACCAAAATCATTGAAGGCAATTAACAATAAGGTTCACATTACATCCGGCTCACCATCTCACAGTTAAAACTTTTTGAGTTGGTTTATTATACATGATTACTACAACATTTGGTTTGAATATGTACAAATATTGTAATGGCTTCACAATAATATTTGACCTCAGTTATATATATTTAGCATATCTAATCATTATACAAGATCATCATTACCAACTAAAGGAGGCATATAATGGTATGCTTACCATGTATTTTATATGTTTTTTTTCTTTTTTCTTTTTTCTTTTTTCTTTCTTTCCTGATGTGGTGCTTAGTAACATTCAATGTACTATAATATATGATAACTATTTACATAATAGTTGTTATATGGCATGGTGTCAATGCCATGCCACATCAGATGGATATAATATCACGGACATATACATAGTTACTTATATGATCAGATAGAACTAGATAAAAGAAGGTAAAAGCAGGTTAATTCCATAATATCTTTAGAAAAACTTCCTAGAAACTTCATAGACGCTGCTTTGACTTTATAAGTGTCCATAGTAGACTTTTGGATTAGAAACTTGGTCAATAAATTAGCCACATATCGCACATGTTGGTAGCTTGAAGACCAAGCTAAATACGTGGCGAACATATAGGAAACTTGCCTTGCAAGTTCGACACGTGTCTTGCAACTTGGACACATGTCTTGTAAATTGGATACGTGTTGGAGGTCCTATAGAACGTCGCCACTTAGCTCTTAGGTAGATAGTATAAATAGAGACAAGAGTGAAGCCTTCTTCACTCTTGTCAACTCCTTTCTTGTTTCTAGTTTGATTTCAAGAGTCTCTAGTGTCTTGTCTTTTGGCAATAGCCATTCCACTTTCTTTTAATATATACACTACCTTGTTTTTATTTTGTTATATTTCTTTGAGAGTGTTTTTCACTTACTTATTTGCTTCCATTGAGTTCTTGTCCTTGACAGATTGACAAGAGTACACTTACAATATCAGAGCTTTGTCTTTTCTTGAGTAAGAGTGGATTACCCCTTTCTCTTGACAAGACATAAGCGTGTTAGAAGTTGCGGATTACCCACTTCTAAACTGATATTGTTCTTAGCATTTTCTTTGTTATCAAGTCTTTCTTTTTCTTTTGCCTTGAGTAATATCACATAGTTCTTTTCTTCTTATTGTTATTATGGCAGAGCTTATCGAAATGAAGAGTGCAATGGCACAAATGCAAGAATAATTAAGGGAGTTAATGCTTGCAATGCATCAACTCAATCTACCACCACAAGAAAGAACAAGAATAGCAGAAAGTGGAGATGTAGAGATGATTGGAGCTGCTTCAACACCTGCATCAAATCACATTCCTTCTCCAATTGTAGAACACCCTGTAAGTGCCAGAGAACCAAGAATTGCCTTACCCGAGAAATTTGATGGTACGAGATCAAAGTTTCGAGGGTTCATCAATCAAGTACAATTGGCAATCAAACTTCAACCGCAAATCTATCCAACTCCAAGATCACAAGTCACGTTTATTGGAACTCTACTTTTTAATTCTGCATTATCATGGTTTTCGTCTTTTCTTGAACAACGAAATCCCATACTGGACAATTTGGAAGCTTTTTTGGTGGAGTTTCGATCTATGTATGGTGAACACGATGCAGCTTGTGTTGCAACAAACAAGATCCAAATTTTACGATAAGAAAATCGCTCTGTAACAGTGTATGCTTCACAATTTCGACAACTTGCAATCGATATCAAGTGGGATGATGCTGCACTCATCAGTCAATTTCTTTATGGATTACAATATGAAGTAAAGAAATTGATGCTCAATTTACCTGATTCTCAAACATTGAGTCAAGCAATCGATTTTGCTGTAAAGTGTGACAATCAACTTTTTGAATTTTAATCCGAGAATCGTACAAGGGAAACTCAACATTATTACTCAATGGCAACATCTTTACCAAATGTACATTCAAAAATAGAAGACATACAAATTGACGCGGTACATTTCAAACCTCTTACTGAGCAAGAAAAGATTCGTCGTCGCCAGGGGGGATTATGCTTATATTGTGGAGAACCTAAGCACACTGCTCAACATTGCCCAAAGAAACGACAGAGCTATAAAATAAGGGGTACGGCGGTCAAAGGAGACAACATGTCGGAAAACAAATTTGTCCAACTACAATAGGGACTGTGCAGCTGGAATCTTGTACAATTCCTAAAGAAGGTCCTATCCTCTCTTCAGAATCCTCTCCTTGTTTTATAATAGAACTATATTTAGGACCTAAAAACCACAAAGCCTCTACTTTATTAGATTCAGGAGCCTCAGCATGTTTTTTAGATGAACAATTTGTTAGAAGTCGTAAAATACCTCTAGTACAAAAAACTAAACCTGTACATGTAGAAGTCATAGATGGTCGCCCATTGTCTTCTGGAGATGTCACTCATGAGACCCACCCTATAAAAGTAACAATAGACGGTCATAATAGTTACGTAACCTTTAACATAATTAAATCTCCGTCTAATCCAGTTATTTTAGGTCTATCATGGTTAGAAAAATATAATCCTAAGATAGATTGGAATTCTCGTAGACTTTATTTTTCTCAAAACGTTATTAACACTTCCATCGACCAAGTAAAAAGCTATAAGTCTAGTATAGTAAAACCCGTACTTATAGGTGCAAAAGCATCTATGAATGAAGCAAAAGAAGGATCAACTTTTGCTATTTATGCCACACCC